>BMAW01132284.1:284-19290 GCA_019974015.1 Nephila pilipes | reverse complement strand
AAACGGCTTTAAAAAATATTACTCCAAATTTGAGAGATTTGATCAAAAATTTTGTTAAATTTTATATTTTTTTTATTAATGCTTTCTGTATTTGCTTGTTTACCAAAATAAGATAAGTTTTGAAATTAAAATAATTTCAAAAATAAAGGTTCACATAGCGATACCTTTTCTTATTTATTTATAAAAAAATATCTTCTTTTAATATTCTTATACTTCAGAGTTTGATAAAAGAAATGACATACACACACATCTTTAATTAAAATAAGAGAAAATTTCAATTAAGACGGCTCAAGATCAATAGCCAGACTTTCTTGTGTATTCAAAAATATAATTTACATTCTGATTAAAGTATTAATTGAGGAGAATTTATTGTTATGAAGATAAGAATAAATCAAGTGCTATTAAATCAATTACTGTTATTCTAACATTGACAATACAAATGTAATTGCACACTTTTCATGAAAGAAGGAAATTAAATTATCACTTACTGAGGCAAATTTGAAATTATTCTAATTAATATGATCAGTAAAAAATAATTTGTCAAATTGAGAAAATTGATTAAACTCTATATTTACATTGTGTTTTGCAATCAGGTTTTCTGAGATTTTTAAATGTTTGATATTATTTTTCATGCCAAAATGGCATTTAATAGCTTAAATAAAATGATTTTAGAAAATCAGTAAATAGTTTTTAGTTTTATCGAAAGTAAGATTATTTAATAAACAAATGTGGGGGAAAAATTAAATTACCATTTACTTTAGTCAAACTATTTTTGTGTTACTAACTCTGATTCTAATAAAGTCTCGGCACCTGTAAGCACATCATCAATATACGTATCTCTTAATACAACTGAAGCTCCCAATGGAAAATTATCTGACCCAACTAAAGCTAATTGTTTAGCATTCGAGTTACCAAGTACGGCACGCTCGTTGTTCTATAGGTGGCAGTTATCAACTCAAAAAGTTTTTATTGGTTCAACAATTTTTTCATTCCAAAGAATGCGCTGATTTTGATTAATCCAGATAAACCAAAAAAATTTTTTTTTTCACATCTGCAATAAACGCAAGAATGTACTTTTTGAAGCGAACCATAACAGGAAAATTATCGTCTTGAGCCAAACTTTCGCTGTACTGCAGAGTTTAAAGAATATCCGTTGGTAGTTAGACTCGAAGCATTAAAAAGACTCTTAATTTACTACTTTTATCGAGACGATACACACCAAGGTCATGTATGAAGTATATACCGCATTCTTCAAGATCATTAACTTCTCTCATGTAACTTAATTATTTGTATTCTCTTAAAAAGTCTCTGTGCAGCTTTAAATAGTTAAGCTCTTGCTTAAATCTATTCCCCAACGAGTTCAATTTTTTAAGACCAATATCTCTAGACTGGCCAAAGCAAATGGGATCCTTCTTAAATGGCATAGAAACTGTTATATTTCCCGATACTCTCTCTATAACGTGAGTTTTTTGGAAATGTTCCTCACAAATTATTGTCTCTTTATTTTTTACTGTTTCGGAATCTATATTTTCCATTTCCCAAAGTATTATCTTCTTTTCTAAATCAATAATGTCTTTAATCAATCATCAATGAGGCTTTGCAATGAGAGATTGCGTTTTGATTCGATACTGGATTAAATGCGATTTCAGGAGTAGGATATTGTTTATGTCTATGGGAGTTTAACGTTAGAATTTTTTTAGAAAGAGTAGAAATTAGAAATGTATAAGAATATTTTTTGGTCTTTTAATTTTTTTTTTTGTTATGGTTGTAATCTGAAATGTTATGTACGGAATTATTGTTGATGTTTATGAGATTATTAAAGAATTTAAAGATTATTCTTTGCATGGTGGTTCTGATAGCTGGAAATGAATAGCATTAAAGATGTCAATGTATCTCATGAACCATCTAGGGTTAACAATTTGTCTCATAATATTGTTTTGTGATTTTTCTAGTTTTCTTATGTGTATTTTAGCAGTAAACCCCAAGCAGGGCAACGATAAGTTAAGATTGGCTTAAGAATCAGAGTATAGATAAGCAACTTGTTTTCTACACTTAATTTCGAATTCCGAGCAATTAAGGGTAAATAGAACTCACGCTAACTTGGAATTTTTTTATGATGTATTAGTCAAACGTGAGTTTCTCATCTAAAAGTATACCAAGGTATTTTGTGTGTGGAGACCAGGTGAGTTTTTTGGTGGTAGATGTAGATATCAGGATTAATTCTTGTTCTTTTGTAAGAGAAAAAGATAGCCTTCTGTTTGTTAACATTTAGAGCTATTTTCAATTTGCAGAACCAGTATTCCAGGAGTGTGAAATGTTTTTGTAGTGCTCTGGCAATTAAAATTGGTTCTATGTGTTGGTCTAATATCGCTGTGTCACTGCGTACATGCAGTTGATTGCTTTTGGAATGTCATTCACAAATAAAGAGAATAATGGTAGTCCAAGAATTGATGTCTAGGCCATTCCTGTAGAAATATTAATTTTGAGTAAGTATTATTTACTCTGATTGCAAAAATTATATTTTTTGGTAAGAATTTATTAATTTAAAAATTATTGGGGTATAATCTTGATTAATTCATAGAGCAGTCTTTCGTGCCAAACTCTATCGAATGCTTTTTTAATATCGAGGAAAATCGCACCTGTTGATTTATTTTTATTGATACCGGACTTTGAGAGATCAACGACACGGAGAAGCTGGTGGGTTGTTTCCTCCCTAAAACCATGTTGTTTATGGATAAGGATATCATGAGTATTTAAATGATTGTTTAATCTGTTAAAAATAATCTTTTCAGCGAGCTTACTTAAAATTGGTAAGAGGGATACGGTATCTATCAGGTAGGGTAGGATCTTTACCTAGTTTAATAGGTAAGTAGGTAAGAAAAGCCGATTCTGCGGCAAAAGGCTGCGCAGGCGGAGGTCGAGTTGAGTTGTTTTTCCTCCTGCTTTCGAGTTGAGTTGTTTTTATCCTGCTACAGTTTTGGTTTTGGTTTTCAAGGTGCAGGCGGAGCAGGCTGCGCAGGTAGCGGTCGAGTTGAGTTGTTTTCCTTCTGATATAGTTTTGGTTTTCGTTTTTAAGGTGCAGGCGGAGCAGGCTGCGCAGGTAGCGGTCGAGTTGAATTGTTTTCTTTCTACTTTTGAGTTGTTTAACTCCTCCTTCTGAGTTGAGTTGTTTTTTTCCCCTCCTACTGTTAAGTTGAGTTGTTTTGTTTTTTTAAAAAGAAACCGTGTGACGTAGTATACTCGTAATCAGCGTGAATGGGTGACGATTTAACTTGTCTTAGCTTGTCTGATCTTGATTCTACAAGATGGCGACTGAATTATGTGCGTCATCAGGGTTTGAAATAACTACTAAACCGTGTGACGTAGTATACTCGTAATCAGCGTGAACGGGTTACGATTTAACTTGTCTTAGCTTGTCTGATCTTGATTCTACAAGATGGTGACTGAATTATGTACACCATCAGGGTTTGAAATAACTACTAAAATAATAATTTTAAGTATAGGAATGTTAAAAGTGCTCATAGTGCTACCTATTGATTAAAATATACACTAATTATTAGATTTGAAAATGATTAAAATAAATAACGCTCAAATAAAAAAGAAATATATCCGGATTCAAACTCACAGCCTCAGAACAAAATGTCTCCATAGGACAATAGTTTTTCAGTTACGCTAACCATTGTCCTATGAAGGCATACAGACCTGAAGAAAACTTATGTTTATAATCTAACTCGCAGCCTCAGAACAAAAATCAGCGTGAACGGGTTACGATTTAACTTGTCTTAGCTTGTCTGATCTTGATTCTACAAGATGGCGACAGAATTCTACGTCAGAATTTATCTTAGTGCTTAGAGCGGATGGATACATTGCTTTCAACCACTCAGTGAACTCCGCTCAAGTGTAATTCGGTCAATATGCTTTAGACCCTTATCACATCAAAGTTCAAGATTCATTTTGTTGGTCAGTATTGCAGTGGGCTGTATTCAACAAGAAAAAAAAATTGACAATGTCTGAAACACACAGCGAAAAACGAAAGCTTGGAAAGGCCGTTGAATCTTCTGCAAATAAGAAAGCAAGAAGAGAAGTTTCAAAAGTAAGTAACAAAATTAAATAAATTTAATATGTAATGTTTTTACACTTTTCTAATCTTTATTAATTTTGATATTTTCTTATACTATTTTCAGAATGATGGAAAATTTAATGAGGATTGCATACCAGATGGAATATTTCCAATTGGGGATGATATTTTTGTCTTTGCAAGCACCTATTATGATTCCGTATCAGTACATATAAGACGTTTCAAGAAGTATGGAAAAACCTACTATCCAACTCCTGAGGGAATAACATTAGCCCAGTCATGGATCGAATATATCATGGGTAAAAAGAAAGTGCCGGAATCACAGGAGGAATTACCGAGTGCACTTTTCCCTCTTGAACAACACATTCAAATAACAAGTGAGAACTTCATTGATTTTACTTTTAAGCGCATTAAATATGGTCCGGATAAAGATCCTACTTTTAAAGAAATCATTATATCCCGAGAGCAGTGGGCTGAAATGATTGAAAAATATGGTGCTATTGAAAATGCTGTTATAGACAATAAGTTTCAATGTATGAACCTTTTAACTGCATATAAAACCTTCTGCGACGGTCCTTTTTCTTTGGACGTTAGTCTGGGTCAACAATACTTGGCGCAAATTTTGAAAAAATCTATTTGTAACCTCTTGAACGAAAAAGGACTGAAACAACCTCAAACACTCGCTGAAGAGTTATGGGGAAATCGAAAAGAAACATTTAATTCATATGTTTTGTCACTTGAAGCTAATGAGATAGCTGAATGTTTTTATAATAATCTTTTTGAAAATGAACACTTTTTATTGTTAAAACCTGTAAATTATGTAACTGAAGAATTTTTAAAAAATCTCCGCTTAGATATTATTTTAAGAGAAGTAAGAGACATCTTATGTCCACCTGATTGTTTTGAATATTATGAGGATTTTGTTTAAAAAATATCGTATACAGATTTTATAAGTTTCACATAATATTTTGTTTCTATAAATCTGAATAAAAAAAAATTTTTTTTTTGCTTGATTTGAGTTATTATTATTTTTATTGTTTGTTAGTTTAATTTATGTTGAAATAGTTTCACATTTTAAAAATAAATAAGAGTATTTTTTTAAAGAAATTATCTAAGTATTTTTAAGCACAAGTGATATTTTAAATATATTTCATACGAAAGTGCGAAAAACTGAAAATTTATGCTCATGCTTTTAAACATAAACCCTTTGCCATTCCCAAAAAGTATAAATTGTATAACTATTAATTGTAATAATCATTCAATCAAGTTCTTTCCGTCGGTAACAATGTATCAAGATTTAGCAGCGTTTTACGAAAATCCTGAAGTTCCAAGTAGCTTCGGAGGCGTGGAGGCATTACATCGCTCTTTGAAAGGGAAATATAGTAAAAAAGATGTAAAACAATGGTTATCACAGAAAGATGCTTATACTCTTCATAAACCTGTTCGTCATAAATTTAAGCGGAATCGAGTATTTGTAAGTGATATTGATCGTCAGTTTCAAGCAGATTTAGTCGATATGCAATCTTTAGCAGAATTTAATAAAGTTATAAGTATTTGTTAACTTGCATTGATTTATTTTCAAAATTTGCTTGGGCAATTCCTCTGAAAGATAAATTTGGAAAAAGTGTAAAGTCTGCGTTAGAAATTATTTTTAAAGAAAGGAAGCCTAAAGTGTTGCAAACAGATGCCGGTAAAGAGTTTTTAAATAAAATAGTTCAAAATTATTTAAAAAATATAAATGTAAATTTTTTTTTTACAAATAATGAAACTAAAGCTAGCATAGTTGAAAGGTTTAATCGGACATTAAAAACAAAAATGTGGAAATATTTCACTGAATTTAACACTAAAAATTACATCGATGTCATTGATAAATTAATACACAGTTATAATCACTCATATCACCGTTCAATTAAAATGGAGCCTGTTTCTGTAAGTAGGCATAACAGGAAGCAAGTATTAAATAATTTATATGGTGATCTAAGAAATGAGAAACCTAAAGCCCCTAGATTTAAAATTGGTGATGTTGTACGCATTAATAAACAAAAACTTCACTTTGAAAAAGGATACGAACAAAACTGGAGAAGAGAACTTTTCACAGTTTATGAAATCGTGCAAAGAATTCCGATCGTTTATAGATTAAAAGATTTACAAGGTGAAGAGATTAAAGGTACTTATTACGAAGCAGAATTACAAAAAGTTGTCGACTCTGGTTTCTATCCTGTAGAGAATGTTATCAAACAAAGAAAAAGACAAGGAATCACTGAATATTTTGTTAAATTTCTAGGCTATCCTGAAAAGTTCAATGATTGGGTGACTGATATTCAAAAAGTATAAATAGTTAAACTTTTTTTATTATGGACTCATTTTCAACATGTCTTTCTTCGTAACATTACCTTCTGATAGTTCTATGCATTTCTTTCCAGAAAACAAAATATCTCATTTCAAAACTCATTTACCTTTTCCTGTTGATTTAAATGGTGAATGGGAAGTGGGATTGTCTGAAATCATCTATCCACGTTCCTGGCTTAACGTAAATGAAACTAACAATTATTTTCGATACGAAGTTGGTGACGGTAATATTGCCTCGACTGTTAAACCAAATATTGATGTGGGCTGTTATGAGACAATGTTTGATATTATATCAGCCATACAGCTTGCTTTACCCAAAAATCCTAGTCGGTTCACAATAAATTACAATAAAGCTACAAAACGAGTGAAAATTAATGCAATTCAAGGTAGCAGTCTTCATTTAGAGAATTTAGGCGAATTGTTAGGATTCAAACGCAATGCAATCATAACGGGTAACATGAAAAGCGAATTCGTTGCTGATGCATGGGCTAATTTTTCGGTTTTTTACGTTTACTCCGATCTCATTTCGCCTCAAATTGTGGGAGATATACAAGCTCCTTTATTGCGAATCGTTCGAACTAAAGGTCAAGACGGGGAAACGATTAGTCAATATTATGATAGACCTCAATACTTACCTTTAGTGAGACACTCGTTTCAAACTATTCAAACTGAACTAAGACTCAATTCAGGTGGTTTTGTCCCCTTTGAAAGTGGTAAAGTGATCATAGTGCTTCATTTTCGCATGAGGCAAATACTATAAATAGAACAACGCATTTTTATACCTTCATTTGAAGATAAAGCACAAAGATGAGTGTACAATACGTTTGCTGTACTAAAAAATTTGAAGACCATTATGCAGGTCAGATCGGCTCGGGTCTGGGTCATTACCGAGGCATTAGTTTTCAAAAAGGTTATGGAATCGGAGGAATATTTCGTCGATTGTTTAGAGCAGCTCTACCCTTTTTAGTAAAAGGAGGTAAAACTATTGGAAAAGAAGTATTAATAACAGGGAGTCGTGTTGCCTCTGATGTATTGTCAGGAGAAAATTTTAAAGAAGCCGTAAAAACAAGAAGCAGAGAAAGTGGAAAAAATCTAGCTCGGAAAGCTATTGATAAAGTTCAATCTATGGTAGGGAAAGGACAATATAAAAGAAAGCGTAAGAAACAGAAAAGATTCATTTCATCCAAAGCCCGTAAAGTGAGCGGACGCGATATTTTCGATTCATAAAAATGGCATTTATTCTTAAGGATTCTCCTGAATGTGTTAAATCTGAATTGGAACTTTTCAACTTACCAGGAACTCAAACAGTCATTCAAGAAGGGCAGTGGAAACAATTTCACCCTCTTTCTAACGTTTTCGATAACGCACCAGTAGAATTTCATATTTCTGGAAGTGCAGAAGATTACATAGATCTCAGGCAAACACAGCTATATGTAAAAGCGAAAATAGTAAAAGTGGACAATAAGCCTATTACTAAAGACGATGCTATAGGACCTGTGAATTTATTTCTACATTCTTTATTTTCTCAAGTAGATGTATCCTTAAATGATCGCGTGGTTTCCAATTCCAGTAATACATATCCCTATCGATCTTATATTGAAACTCTCTTAAACCATGGACATGACAGCAAAACTTCCCAATTAACAGCTGAACTATTTTACAAAGATTCTGATGACGGCCTCAAGAAAAGAACTGAATTTTTTAAAGAAAGTGCTACTGTAGACATGATTGGTTGCATACATTCAGATTTATTTCATCAAGATCGTCTTTCACTCAATTTAGTGGATTTGAAAATAAAATTAATACGAAGCAAGCCCGAATTTTGTTTGCAAGGATCTGAAGGATTTAAAGTTGTTTTGGATCACGTTTCTTTATTCATACGAAAAGTTCGCGTGAATCCTGGAGTTATTCTTGGTCATGCAAAAGCACTGGAAAAAACAAGCGCAAAATATCCCATTAACCGAGTTCTGTGCAAAGTGTATTCGATTCCTAAAGGAAGTATGTCTTTTATTCAAGATAACATATTTTCAGGCCAAATGCCGAAAAAAGTTTTTATAGGATGTGTAGATAATGAAGCTTTTCATGGTGCATTTTCAAAATCTCCTTATGAGTTTAAGCATTTTAATTTAAATTTTATTGGAGTGTATGTGGATGGACAACCAGTGCCTCATAATCCGTTAGAACTCGATTTTTCTAAAGATCAGTACATACGTGCCTATCAAACTCTGTTTGTTGGGACAGATCGAATGGGTCAAGACAGAGGCATATTTATTTCTAGAGAAGAATATAAGAAATCAAATACATTATTTGGATTTAACCTCTCACCGGATTTATGTTCTTCAGGAGAACATTTCAGTCTGATAAAACATAGCAATTTGCGATTAGAACTAAAATTCAGCAAATCTTTAGAACAAACCGTATGTGTTATCGTCTTCGCAGAGTTTGAAAATTTAATCGAAATAAACAAATCGAGAAATATTTTGTACGATTTCGGAAATTAAAGAATGGATGGAATGCAGCTGTTTACAGTCTTATCTCGAGAGAAGACTACGTCCCCATATTTCCAAGGTGTTTATTCTAGAGATACGCTCCCTCCTCTGCAAGAAAACATGTGTGCTATTGTAAATTCTGATGACTCATCGAAAACCGGAACACACTGGTTAGCATTATTCGTGAATGATAAAAGAGAATTAGAATTTTATGACTCGTTTGGACAACCTCCTGTATTCTATGATATTAATACTACAACCTATTTAGATGTATTGTGGAATTCCAAAGTGTTTCAATCACCAACATCCAATGTTTATGGACAATACTGTATTTACTTTTTATTCAAACGCAGCCAAGGCTATTCTATGTATTATATTTTAAATCAATTGTATATAAATGATTTTCAAATGTATCAATTTGTAAAGAAGCGATATGGTGTAAGATTTGTGTTTAGAAAATAAAAAAAAAAAAAAAAATGGAATGAAACTAAATATTTGTATCTTTTATTTTATTTTTTTTTCTGTGATAAAATATTTTGTTCCCTCAAAAAATTAATATAATTTTATTTAATTACTGTTATTTATTTGAAACTTTAAATTTTATCCTGAGTATATTTTACCTGAAAAAGAAAAAAAAAAAAAATTTCAAATCACACACATAAAGAAACATTTTTTTTTAATCAAATGAGTAGCATTTATTTCAAAGTTTCAACCATGCATTTCTGCGAGCATACATTATTGGTTTCTTGATAATTTTGTTATTCTGATACAATTTTTTATTTACATCTAGATGTTTCGGTAAATTTACATCATTCAAAGCTCTTAAAAATACATATCTTCCTTCAGGTGCCGATTTTCGGTTCCGTAGAAAATCATTCACGAGGAATGCAATATTACTTCCTGGAATAACAGTGTTTTTGTAAATAATTTCACCATCAGAATTCCAACTGAAAGATTCTTGAAGCTTTAAAAACTGAAAAATATTTTTTGCTTTTTCTTTATACCTAGTTGGAACAATTCTAAAAATTTCATCCTCAAATGCTTCTTTTTCCGTCTTCACTACCGATTCCTTTAGATTTTCCTTTAATGATTCCATTTCTTGATTTTCCGATACAGATGTTTCTGTTGGAATGGATTCGGACTCTTTTCGATTTTCATTAGAAAAATGTGTATATTTTTGTAAAACTTGTAGATAGAGTATTGTTTTTTCTTCTTCCGTTAAATCCTTATTATGGAGAATGCTTTTCATACGTTGATCAAGTTCCGATAAGTGTTCTGCTACTTGAACTCTTTCTTCGGGTACCAGTACAAATTTTTTGCTAAATTCCATTTTGAATTAAAGAACTGATGACGGAAATAGCTGCTGGTAATAAAATAGATAGGAATCCTTCTCCTTTTTGAATTAAAATTTTCTTTTTCTCGTAAAGAGGTGTTTTTTTGTTAGAAAGCTTTCTTAAGCTTTCTTTATAGGGAGATAAGCGATTTTTTTTAATTTTAGTCAATGATATGTTACCACATAAAACATTCAGCACACACTCGCACAAAGTTTTTATTTCTTTCTTTGAACACTTTTTCAAAATAGATTTTGAATTTTTTGTTTTAGAAATTAATTTTAAGAGCTCTAAAGTTTGTTCAGAACACACTGACATCTTGTGAACTAATGAATATTCATTAAACAATTTGAATCTATTTATTTGACTCAAAGTAATGGGTTAACGAGGTTGATATACATAAAAAACATCTCCAGGAAACATACCCGTGCGCACACGTAAGGATTCATCAGTTTCGGGCTTTAAATCAATAAGTAAGTATCCGTACGGTTTTGATGTGGCATCTGCGTAACATTCTTGAAAAAATTTCACTTTACGAGGATATAATTGGCGACCTAAATGTGTAATTTGAGATTGATCTCTTCGATTCTTAAATAATACAAGATAATGAGAGTTTAAGGAAATTTCTCTAATTTCTTTCCCTTTATGAAAAATATTCTGTACCACAAAAATTATGCTTAAATTTCTGTGATGTGAAAATTTTACAAATAATTTTGTTAATTGGGGATCATTTCCCAACTCGCCCATAAGATCGTCTATAACAAATAACGTATCCGAATACTGATACAAATTAGATGGAATACCTTCATAAAAGGAAACATTCGGCATTTCTTCATATAACGTTTGGTAAACTCCATAACACCAAACTATTTTTTTTGGAAAAGGTTTAATCATTTTATTTTCGATTAATTTTTTAACGAACTGACTTTTACCGCTACCAGATGGCCCTGCCAAGATTAAAGTAAATGGATGAACTAATTTGAGAGAATCCATGATTAAACTAAATAATTTTTATCAATGATACTGCTATTTATACTAGGAGCCAGTTAATTCTATAAATTTTAATTTGTGTGATAAAAGGAAAATTCATAAATTCTTTCCTTGTCCGTGTTCCCCGAGGGAACAAGTGAGGTCTCAACGATCAGGCAGTTTCTCGTGGGAAAGTATCCCCTGGGTGGACACCCCGACGCCGATGTTCTAAGGGAAAACGACCTCTGACCTCCTTTGATTTAGCCGCTAGTAAGGTGTCGAAGCAGTTCCCACGCCAGCCGCCGATTTCAAAGTACACCGCTCGAAGGGGGACTTTGACCAATAGTAGAATGGTTTTCCTGAATACGTCCAAACAGACTTGTCTCTACATCACGTGTCACTTTTGTGGGCGGGGCGTATTCCACCCTGAAATAGACTTGCGACCAACACTCCCTCTCTTTACACACGCAGACCCAGCTCGTTTTAACGTTGCATTCATCAGGAGACATTAGCGACGAACTCAACAGCGCCCGCCGCCCGTAACAGAATACAATTGTCGCGGCATACCCAATCCAATTCGCTCCATCGAATATATGTGCTGTGCATGATCGCTACAGGGTAGCTGAGCATAACATTTGTTAGCAACGTTCTATAATTTCTACTGCTTCATTATGGTTTCTTGTATTGTTTGTGGAAAAGGTTTCAATACAAACTATAATTTAAAACGCCATACGTTACAAGTTCATGAAAAAAAGTATTCCCATCAATGTCCAGACTGCAGTAAAAAATTTGCCCAACCAAGTGATTTAAAAAGACACAAAGACTCTGTGCATTCTGCAGAAAAAATTGTATGTGAGTTTTGCGGTACATCATTTACCCGTAGAGACAACTTATTACATCATTTAAACAATGGAAACTGTCAAAGAAAGTTGCAGAAAGAAGCGGGAAAGAGAAAGAGATTGGATTTGACTATTTCAAGTAGAAAGAAAAAATCACAGTTGTCCACATCTGCTGAAAATTCTGCTGCTGTTCTTGAAAACTCTACGACCGTTCCTGAAAACTCTACGACCGTTCCTGAAAATTCCGATGATGATCTTGAAAAAATCTCCTTACCACCAAAAGAGAGCGAAAGTGCTTTTCAAAAAGCGTATAAATCTTTTAATCTCCCCAATAACGATAGTTCACTGGGGATAAAAGAGTTTCTACTCTTAAGAAAAGAAGAGACAGTCTTTATTTTTCGCAATGAACTCAAAACTTACAAATCCTTGAAAGTGAGTAAATGGATTCATTGCATTTACTCGAAAGAGACAGATGCAGGAAAAATGATAAAGAACGTAGAATTCAAAACGTCGAATAATGAAGTATTTCAAGAGACTAATCTCGTCAGCCTTTATGACACTATGTCTGAGAAAATTGTGAAAGAAAGTGAGGATTTCGAGGGTAAAGACTCGGGCTGGACACTGGACGAAATCTTAAGACTCGAAATCCGCACAAATCGTTATTCTCCATTCAGAGTTTGGAAAACTTGATAAAAACACTAAAAAAAGATGAATTTAAATATATGAAACAATATTTTGATTCAGAAAAAATAGATTTACTTTTAAGAAAAGGGGTTTTTCCGTATGATTATTTCGACAGTTTTGAAAAATGTAAAGATTCTTGTTTACCACCTATTAGCAAATTTTACAATGAACTAAATGAAGAGGCTATAAGTGTAGAGGATTATAATCATGCATGTAGAGTATTTAATCAATTTAATTTAAGTAATCTTGGTGAATACTGTGATCTATATGTAAAAACAGATGTCCTATTGTTAACCGATCTTTTTGAAAACTTTAGAAAAATATGTATACAAACTTATAAACTCGACCCCTGTTGGTACTTTACCACCCCAGCATTATCATAGGATGCTATGTTATTAAAGACTAAAGTAGCTATCGAACTGTTCACAGATTATGACATGCTTCTTTTTATAGAAAATGGTGTAAGAGGAGGTATTAGTCAATGTTGCAATCGTTATGCTATAGCTAACAACAAATATATGTCTAATTTTAATCCAGATGATGAAATAAAATATTTAATGTACCTTGACGCAAATAATTTGTACGGTTACGCAATGAGTAAATATCTACCCTTAAAAGATTTTGTTTGGAGTGATAATAATTTAACTACACAGGATATTTTAAATTTATCAGATGAATCAGATGTAGGTTACATCTTGGAAGTAGATCTGGACTATCCCCCCGATTTGCATGACAAACATTCAGATTTTCCCCTTGCCCCTGAAAATAAACCCCCACCTAATTGTAAAGAACCTAGACTTTTAACTACTTTGGAACCAAAAACTAAATATGTTCTCCATTATTCGAATTTAAAACTTTATTTAAAATTAGGGTTAATCTTGAAAAAAATTCTTCGTGTTTTAAAATTTTTTCAATCTCCTTGGCTTAAAAATTACATAGATTATAATACTAAATTAAGAACTAAAGCCGTAAATGATTTTCAAAAGGATTTTTACAAACTAATGAATAATAGCATATTCGGGAAAACGATGGAAAATGTAAGAAGGAGGG
Source organism: Nephila pilipes (assembly GCA_019974015.1). Lineage (NCBI taxonomy): Eukaryota > Metazoa > Arthropoda > Arachnida > Araneae > Nephilidae > Nephila > Nephila pilipes. The sequence goes on along the minus strand of BMAW01132284.1, from coordinate 5,501 downwards.
TAGATATCCGTTTATGTTCAACAGAAGACCAAGCTCGAAAGTTAATAGCGAAATCAAATTTTAATCGTCGCACAATATTTTCTGAAAACTTAATGGCCGTTCATCTAAAAAAAACCAATATCAAATTTTTCAAACCAATACATGTAGGAATGACAATTTTAGACTTATCAAAAGTTCTCATGTATTCTTTTCACTATGAGTATATGAAGCACCGTTATGACTCGAAAATAAAGCTCATGTACACTGATACAGATTCTTTTATATATGAAATAAAGACTGATGATTTTTACAGTGACATGAAAGATGACCTTAACTTGTATGACACTTCTGACTATGACAAAAACAACGTTTATAATTTACCTCTTGTAAACAAAAAAGTCATCGGGAAAATGAAAGATGAAAACAAGGGAAATATTATGACAGAATATGTAGGATTAAAATCAAAAATGTATGCATACAAAACAAACAATAAGATTGAAAAGAGGTTAAAAGGGATTAAAAAACAAACTTTAAAAAATAAAATAACATTTGAGGACTACAAAGACTGCCTTCTTAATCAAAAATTAAAATATGTTGACATGAACTTAATTAGATCTAAATTTCATTCAATACAATCTATAAAACAAAACAAACTTGCTTTGTCATATAAAGATGACAAAAGATTTGTTAATGGTGATGGCATTACTACTCTTGCCCATGGACATTGGTCGTTAATGCATTTGGACTTATTCAATGAACAGTATGACATAAAATCCGATGATCTGATAAATACACAATAATGTGAATTTTTTTAATGTAAATAAAGAATTGTAATGTAAAACTTATTACAGAATGCTGTTTTTGTAAATAAACAATTTATTTTGTATATTTACTGAACATATGTAATCATTATACTGAAATCAATTTTAAAAGTTGTTGTCCTGTAATGTGAAGAAGCGATTGTAATGTAAAACGTAATACAAAATGTTATTTTTCTGAATAAACAATTTACTTTGTATTTTTACTGTGTATGTGTAATCATTATACTGAATTAAAATTTACAAATTGTTATTAAAACATTATAAAATAAATATTTTTTTATTTCACTTTAATTAAGGAAATGCTTAAAACAATTTTATAACCATCTGCTTCGAATGCGTATTTAAATTCATTAGATTATAAACATAAGTTTTCTTCAGGTCTGTATGCCATCATAGGACAATGGTTAGCGTAACTGAAAAACTATTGTCCTATGGAGACATTTTGTTCTGAGGCTGTGAGTTTGAATCCGGATATATTTCTTTTTTATTTGAGCGTTATTTATTTTAATCATTTTCAAATCTAATAATTAGTGTACATTTTAATCAATAGGTGGCACTATGAGCACTTTTAACATTCCTATACTTAAAATTATTATTTTAGTAGTTATTTCAAACCCTGATGGTGTACATAATTCAGTCACCATCTTGTAGAATCAAGATCAGACAAGCTAAGACAAGTTAAATCGTAACCCGTTCACGCTGATTACGAGTAAACTACGTCACACGGTTTAGTAGTTATTTCAAACCCTGATGACGCACATAATTCAGTCAGAGTTGAGTTGTTTTCCTCCTGCTGTAGAGTTGAGTTGTTTTTCTCCTGCTTTCGAGTTGAGTTGTTTTTCTCCTGCTACAGTTTTGGTTTTGGTTTTCAAGGTGCAGGCGGAGCAGGCTGCGCAGGTAGCGGTCGAGTTGAAGTGTTTTCCTCCTGCTGTCAAGTTGAGTTGTTTTCCTTCTGCTATAGTTTTGGTTTTCAAGGTGCAGACGGAGCAGGCTGCGCCGCCTGCACCGCCTGCCTCCGCCTGCGCAGCCTTTTGCCGCAGAATTCGCTTTTCTTACCTACTTAGGTATGACAGATGCCCTTTTCCAAGATAGAGGGAAATGCACTATACTAATGATATTTTTATTAACAATGTGGGTAAAATGTGGAAAATCACTTTAATGGAGAATTATTTTATCTTTTTATTTGTAATTCCTTCCGTTCCCGGGACTTTTTTAAATTCAATTTTCTCGTTATATTTAAAAATTTCAGAAATCATTGGTGAGGGAGGAGGTATAGAAGTTGTCAAATTATTATCGTTATTTAAATAATTGTGAACGATATCCATTGTATTTTGTGAAACTTTGGATTATTAATGCTATTTAATATAAATTGTTTTTTTGAAAGATTTGACCAAAACATTTGCTTTTTCATGATCAGAAAATGCAATATTAACCGGATCTTTAAAAGTCGAGACAGGAATTATCTTTTTATGTATAATTCAAACAACTCAATTTCCAAATAAGTAAAGAAATGTTCTTACATAAATTGAAAAGTGAAAGAAGGGGGAAAGGGGAAAAAAGAAAAGAGGGAAGACTAAAAAATATGAGATGAAAATAAAATTAAAGTTACTGTAAAAAGAAGAGTATTCATACGATGTACGGCGAACTATTTTGGTGTGTACAATGAATATGGTCAGATTATACTCAACACTATCAGAGCAACTACGTGAGATTGTCGCAATTTTATTCCTATAAGTTTATTCTTTGACAGATTATAGAAGCTGTTAGTACTCGCGGAAATGATATTAAGAGTGGAGAGCATCCCCTTTATTTTAGGAGTAAATAAAGATATTTTGGACACAACTGACTATTTTACTTAATTAGTCTGTACTTGAACTTAAGTTGAAATTAAGATCCTGGGATTAACTATTGATGACAGAAGAGATAGGTGGAAGGAAGTCGTCACATGCTTATTATATATATTTTTAGTTTCATATAAAGAAACAATATTCACTTTATTAATGTGAAGTATATTGAGTTGTTTTCCTGCTACCACGATGTCATACATTATCTTTTCTTCGGACTCTGAGGATACATTGAAACATGTTGAGTTAAATTTTCTTAACAAGGCTAAGCGTTGGGATATCTGAAAACACATGAGTAACTTTGATTGTTTGAAAATGTGATATAGGTCTTTCAAGAATGATATGTTTGGAAGAGAATAGCTTTTTTTTGATATAATAGTCTGCAGCGTCAGTTTATCTATTTACGGCTAATTCACTTATAAATTCTCCCAAACTGTGTTTTCTAGCCTGTCTTTTTACCGATAACTCATTTATCCTCACCCACCCAATAATCTAGATGATGTAAGGAAAAAATTACAAAAGAACCTCAAAAAAGTAGAAAAATTGTTCACTCTTTCTAAATTAATATTTTTTGGAACACTGATAGGGGGTAACTGGATTACATTGGGGTTTCGCTGGATTCAAAACTTACTTTCAAAAATATAACTAACAAATCATTGACAAATACTGGGAGGTCAGACACAAATATATCCCATTAGTTGGCCACTTCTTTCACCTTTTTCTCCCCAATAAAATACTTTTACATGAGCAAGTCATCCACCCTATAATACTTTATGTTTCATCCATCTGGAGGCGTGCCGCTAAATCTCATGTTTAAAACTACGAAATAAAATGCTCCACATCAAAATTCATATTTCCTACCTTCGCCCGTAAATTCTCATATAATCTCTCTCACCAAGAAAATATCATAATCAAAGTACAAACACTTTTTGCATATAATTGGGGCATTCACTCCATCATTTCAATCATGCAATAATTATTTCATCCTTTACCCTCATTAGAATTAATTTTTTTCAAAAATCAAAAACCTAATCATCCATTCACATGGTTTACTTCATTCTTTCCATATTTACTACAAACACCTATGACAGAATAGTTCCATGCTCTGAGTCATCAAATAGAAATTCAAGCTCTCATCTTTCTCAAATCCATCATGGTTTTTTTGCACACGTTTTCCCCCCTTTTTACCAGTTTCATCAAAGCTAGCCGCCGTTTAGAGGCTTACAATTTTATTTGTCTTGCAATACCATTTAGTAGATTCGCTACTGAAGTGGGTAACCAACTACTTGAGAGACGGCTGACTCGCTGGTTCTTTTCTTTCCCTCTCCTCTCACTACCTGAAGAAGGTGTATTGTATGTCTTTTTCATATTTTCAAAAGGAAAAATTACATAAAATACCACTTATATGAGAAAAAAAATTAATATAAAGGGAAAATTACATACCACTATTTTTGTGTGGAAATAAAAATTACTATAAATATGCGACAAAAAAATCCCTAAAAGTTTCTTCAGATGAAAAAGAAAATAAAAAATAAAATGAATTCTCTTTTATTCCATTATCTTTCCTTTATCATTTCATGCTGCTTTCATGTTTCCTGCCTCGGCTCATTTTAATCTACTCGTTTACCCTCGTCCTTCTGACCAGTTAACCAAGAGTACAACGCTACATCATCTCATGAGAAAATTGCTGGCAACGCAAAATGAGGCGAATCAATCGACGTATTTAAGCATCTACAACGTTTAATTAGAGTTGATTGAAGCATTTATTACTGGAAGATGCAATCACATAAAAACGATAAAATACGAACATATGGAAACAGTATCCGAACAAAAAGGATAGCTTTTGGAATATTGAAACATTTTCTCTATCCAAAAGGCCGACGATAATTTTGTCTGTCTTAAAAACCAAATCGAATATTTTCCGAAAGAACTAACCCTCTGTTCAAAAATGTCAAACACGTGGCCTGCAACGATCATTTCTGCGGCCCACTCCTTTAACATAACGGAAAGAGAATATTGCATCTCTCTTTCATGCCACCAAAGTAAACCATCAAAGTATACTTAACGACCGACAATACTTCTGGAAATAAAGAGCTGAACATTAAACTTAAATCAGAAATCAATACGTGTCATCAAATCATGAACAATGAATGTAGGTAGTAAAAATTTGAATGCATTTTTGTCTCTAAAAAAGATAAACAGAGTAACTCTGATGAATTTTCCAAAGCAATAAATCTCGTTTTATGAATTTGTATAATAAGTTAGATTAGGGGGGGGACATAATTTTGGATGCAAGAGGATTTATTGATTCGCAATAAAACTATTTGTGAGTTTAAAACTTAACAGCTTCAGTTTCTTAAGAGAGTTAATGTGATAAAAGTTTTGGAATTGAGTCATGATTCCATTTTTGAGAATCATTCGTTCATGAAAAATTTGGAAAAGAGTTACGAATGAAAAAGTTATGAATTGAAAATTTTAAGAAAACTTAAGTATTTACTGTACTTTCACTTTTAAAAAGAATAACAATTATTAATAACACATCGATTAATAACTCCCGAGTCTAACATTGAAAA
>BMAW01132280.1:10487-43002 GCA_019974015.1 Nephila pilipes | reverse complement strand
CTCTTTCCCTACACGACGCTCTTCCGATCTCAGCATAAGGCTCAGATATACATATATATATATATAGAGAGATATGTGTGTGTGTGTGTAAAATATTTTTGATAATATAAGTTTTAAATAAATAAATAAACTGTTTCATTTTGCGTCAAACAATACTATGAATGAATTTATGCAGAGTGCCTTAGCAGGTGTTTAAAATATGTAACTGTAACTAAGATGGTCATTTGTATTTGTAAATCAGTTCAGGTAGAAATCTCAGACATAAGTAAGAAAACCTTTTACTTTAAAAGGTGCATTTTTTCAATACAGTCAAAACACTTTTGATAAAACATGAGGTAATAAAATGCAGCGTAAAGAGTTGCGTGTTTCTGAAAAATTATGAGATAAAATAATTCTGATTATTCACATTTTACTTATCATAATATATATAAAACTTTAAGTCTGTCAAAATACATTTTAAAATTCTTACTTACAGATGCATTTAATTGAAAATGTATTTTACGTTGAAGGAGAACATGTAATAAAAAGTCATATAAGCAAAAAAATAAATGAAAAATTGATATACAAAAGGAAGATTCTGACAAAAATATATATGTCAAAAATTGTCTTTTAATCTACGTGAAATATTCTTCCTTAAAATATCCAGAATTAATAAGATATTACTATTCATATTCTGATGTATTGTCAATAACGTTATGGATTTATTACAGAATATAGATTTCATTGTGACAGGAAAAGGAAATGATATGTTAAGTACTTTTCAATAGACTAATTCCAAGATTAAAAATTTGTGTACGTACTAACAAGTAAGTCGGATACAAGTATTCAAAAAAGTCTATCTTGAAACCCAATAAATATGCTTTCACTTCCTCCGAAAATATTTCAAAACATAATTTCAATGACACCATCAATAATTTTGATTTCAAATTATTTTGCCAAATTCTATAAAATATTCTTAACATGTTACTCGTAAATTGTAAAACGCTGAAGATAGGATTATGTGATATTTTTCGCAAATATGGAAGGCGTATTATTTTAAAATCCTTCACTTTATCTTGGCATGGTAAAATGCTTTTAGTTATCTTACGGAATTATGATTATTAATTCGACAAAGTATGAAAATAATTTGCTACTGATACGGATGGTAAAAAAATTACATTCTAATTATCTTGTTTACAGCTATAAATTATATGGATATCTCAAAGAATTATTATCTTTAGGCCAAAGTGAATCATATAGTGGGAGAAGAAGTTCCTATCATGAATTATATTAGAATATAATATATTATATCAATAACACATGAGAAAAAAAATCATATATTCTGCATTCCTTTAATTTACTGAATAAAAAGGTCTTAAATAAATTGTTACATATTTTAATATTTGGAGGATTAAAAGTATGGCCCCAAACTTAGATATATGATAATAGCTTCATTTTTTTTTGTGTGGGTGCTATTTGTGTCTTGAGAGTGGAGTGTGTCTCTCCTCCAAATTTTTGTTAATGAGGAGGAATGTCTATGTAAATGAGGCATATCTTTAGAACTTCACATTTAAATGCATCTTTTATTTGTAAATTCAAATTCATGGGTCTTTTATTTGTAAATTCAAATTCATGGGTCTTTTATTTGTAAATTCAAATTCATGGGTCTTTTATTTGTAAATTCAAAGATTCTAAGACGGACTTTTCCAAATTAAAACCTTCTATTTCATGATCTTAGGGACAACGTATCAGTAAAATGTTGTGAATAAAGTGTAAGATTATGGATTTTTTTCATATAATGGGATGCTTTTAGTCTTTCTAACATCGCATTAGAATCATTACGAGGGCTATTGGCTACGGAGTCGTTATTTTGAACCTCGGTCAAGTGCCGAGGATGACAACTGAAATGGCACCCTCGGCTCTTAACTTCCACTCCACAACAACGAGAAGACTTTGGGCCCGAAAGATTTAACGTGCTTCAGCCTCGGCTACACTGCTAGTCTTTAGTGGCATCAAGGGAAATATTTTGGGAAAATGTTATTTTAATACCTAGCATGTATAAATATTTCATCTAGAAATGTTTCAATAATTTCACTGAACCTACTTTATTCTAAAATTCTTAATATTTGGAATAATCTTGATAATTTCACTAGATGTATTTAGAACATATCCGTTATGGATAATGAATTGATAATAGATTTATGGATATAAATAAAAATAGTAACTGGAATTTCAATTTTTAACATTCAAATTCAGTAAGTGAATATGTGGTTTGATCAGGTTCTAAAATATTTCTTACCCGCTCGCTATTAAACTTATTTATCTGCTTATTAAGTTTATTTTCCGAGAATTTTTAGAAATCTTACAAAATCAAATTCTGATTTCAGTGATAAAGTACTAGTTAAGAGGTTTGAGGGTTTTTAAAAAAATATAAAAAGGTAAAAATATTTCTTTAGAATAAATACCAGAAGATAAAAGCGTTTTTAAAGAATTTCTTCTGAATTATTGAGGAATTGTTTGAATAAATCTTTTTATAGATACCATTCATATTTTGTATGATATGTATTGCTTATGAAATGCTTGGCACCTCATTTTATATTTTGTTTAGTGTTTTGTTTAGTGTTTTATTGAAGTGAATCTCTGAAGGAGAAATCTATAATTTTCACATTTCATATTTTCTATTATTTTACTCATATATATTTTATGAAATTTATTTTGAAATACTAACTTATCAAGCAATATTGTATTTTACAATTTTACAAAGTTTTGCGAGTAACGTGAATAATAAAAGGAATATATTTTAAAACTCATAGATTGGTTCAAATGCATACAAAGAAAATTATTATTTACGTCTAGACGCTTTCTTTGAAATTTCTAAAATTTACTTGCTGTTAGTTTTCTTGCAACTTAAATCACACAATAATTATTTGCTTACTTTCTCATAAAAAGGAATATAATATTTGATTCACAACTGAAGTTAGCGTTCATATTCTTTCATAATTTTTAATACTATATATTGCAAATTTCAGTGTTTTCTTAAAATTTTAAAACGTTCCTTTTGTTAAAAGTGTTATCTACATTTTCATATAACAAAAACCAGAAGGATATATAAATGATATAAAGCATCATTCACATTTTCATTGCGATTATATTTAATATATTATATTCTTCAACTTACTGGAATAAGAAATGTATACAATAATTTTATTTTAATATTTCATTCTTAATATATTTTTAAGCGATTATATGTATTAAAATTATGATTTATATATATTATTATAGTATTTTAAAAATGATTGTTTCAGGAAATATTTTGTAATGTATTATATTTGTAGAGGTACAAATACCTGAAAACTGCATTCATCTTACAGCAATAAAAATTTTTTTGAGATTCAACTGCATGAATCACTGAAAAAATCGTATATTAAAAATAGCAAAATAATTTATTATTTTTCCTAATGGCCTTTCTTTCATTTTTTTTTATAAAACACTGTCAAGGAATGCAGAACACTGCAAGGAATTCTGTAATCAATAATAACTACAACGAGCAAATTCATTATTCAAATTCCCAGAAGAAGATTATATTGTAGATGGGTGATTCTTTCGTAAAAGTTGGATTTATTTTTATAAAGGAGTTTCTTTCATATCCTCAGAAATTAAATATATGTTTATGGAAATGTTAATAGGTTTATCCTTAATTTTAACCAAAAATAATTATCAATTCTTTAAGAATTGGAACAGGACCCTTATGAGATAGCTCGAGTTGTTTTCTCACTAAATTTATCCGTAGAAAGACGTGAGAACATGTCTTCAAGCCTTCATACAGAAAGACTCGCTCCTTTGATTTTTAAAAACATTCTTTGAATTTATAAATTACGGTTGCTTTTGTTAGTTTCTTATGAAAATATCACGTGTTGACTGGATAGTTGTTTCACAAAAGAATTCTCAAGGAATTGTAAGAGCTTGGCAATAAACCATCTGTACAATCAAACTACCCGCATTTACAGCAACAACAATTTTTAACTTCAAGAGAATAGCTTGTAACTTTTCAGTCCAGAACACGGTGTTATATGCTTTAATAAAGAATTTGAAAGTTTTTTGGTAGAAATATATATTTTGATTACTTTGATGATGATATGCTGCTGAAGGTTGTAATTTCACTCCAAAAAGTCTAGACAGGATATTTAGCATTTCAGATCCGAATCGAGATACACAATCAATAACTGTAATAAGGTGTTTAAGAGCTTGATATCCAATTATTCTTAAAACCTTTATTAATGTGATTTACAGAGATTTCGAAATAGGTAACAAGTTCCATCCAATTATTATATAAGGCTGTGCAATAAGTTTGTTTGGAGGTAATGGTCCCATTAAGTCAAAATGGAATTCAATAAATAGCTCTGAAGGCTCTTGGTATTCAGCAAGGATATATTTAATAATGTGATTAATTTATAGTTTTGACAAGGTATACATGATTGATTGTGCCTGTTATTGCAAATATTGGTGGATGCTAAGTGAAATAACTTTTTGTGTCACTTGCTTAACTATAACTTCAATTGATTGATGTGATAAGAGGTGTATTTGCTTATTTACGGTTAAATTTTACATTATATAAGATTGAGGAATCTACGTTCTAATATTACCGGTCGAAGAAACAAAGCACAGATATTTTCCTAAAAGTAACGAGTAATGTTTAGTATTCAAATTATCAGAGGTGTTCTGCACTACCTAAAATTCTTTATCATTATTTTCTTCTGCTATTTTATCGTAATATATTAAAGAAAATTCTTCAATTCCAAAAGGTAAGCATTATTACAAATTATGTGAATAATAAAGTAAACTTATATCAAATAGCGGGAAACATGATATAGCAGTATAAAATAAGAATACAATCCGAATAATTAAGTTATAATAATAATGTTATTACATAATAATACGATGTGAAGGAACGACAATAATTAATTTTATTTTCTTACAAACAGTCTGAAAAAAAACTGGACGTAAGATGAGACTTTTTAGAGAAAAACAAATGAAGTAAAAGTATAATACAGTAGATTAATAAGGTATGTGTTCTATTTTGATAACCAGGCAAGCTGCCATAACAATTTCCCATAATTATTATAACATTGTGGATAATTTATGGTCTCATTTTTTTTAAATGTCTCGAAGAGTTCCATTCAGGACTGGAACAGATCCTGGCCTGTGCGGAAGGCCTGAATTGTGTCTCTCTAGCATAAATCACACATACTTCAGTTTCATAGGATTCAGATTAGATGAGTAAAAAGGTCACGACATTTGTTGGATATTTTCGTTGCAAGGAAGTTGAGGATCAGTCTCGCAGGGGTATAAATATCTTTAACATTCACAAATATGGCTAGAATTAACAAAATCTTGAAACAGGCAAACATGAAGCTCAATAAAGGCAAAGTTTTACTGGTTGTTTGAAACAAACTCATCATTGTTTAGTTACATTATGTGAAATTTTGTTTAATTATTGCATTTACAGCACTACATTTAAAGCAACTGTACCATCTATACTGTAATTGCAATAACGCATTGATAGATTCAAGTTCAGAAAAAAGATTTATCTACTTCAGGATTTCGCAATTTTTAAGTGCATATTTATATATTGACAATGGCATGCCTTACTTAAACAATAGTAGTAAAATAAACAAGTACCACGATTTTTTACTGAGATATTAATTTATTTTTTAAATATTCATTCATAAGTTACGATGAATGATCATGGGTAAATTCAGAATAATAATATTGTTAGCCTACGGATGTATGAAGATTTTGAATCTCATCTTCAAAAATCCAATAAATTAATTGATTCTAAATCGAATATCCGAAAAATATCTTAATCTCCAAAACAGGATATGTATTAAAATGAAAGATGATGAATATAGAATAATTGGCATTTTTAATTAAAAAAAAGGCTTATAATTTACCATACATATAATTTAAAACTAGCTTGGATTTTTTTAAAATTTAAATATGAGCTAAATTAACTTGTTCTTTTTTAAATATTTTACATATTTTTTGTTGTACATGAGGTTAATTGCGTATTATCATTGTGCTTATCAGCCTCTTGAATGCATGTGAGTGATTAGTATTTGATATTTTGGAAGGCAATTTTATGTTACCCATCAATGCAATGATGATTCCTACAATTATTTTTTTAAATAACTTGTTGAGCTTTACACTATACCGAATTTTAATTTTTGTAACTACTTAAAATAAGTTCAATAATTTTAATCCATTTGTGTATACAGCATTCAGATCTAGAATAATTCAGCACAATCCTTAATAAATGATTAAATAATATATTTATTTAACTTAGGGACAGTTTAAAAAGTTAAAGCGGGAATAAATTAAAAAAAAATTCTATTTCGTGTAACTAATTTTTATTTTTTTCGTTTTGAAATAAATCAAATTTCGTTTTATAAAATTTCTCCCAGGCTTTCAATACGTTATTAATTATCATATTAAAACAAGCTTTATAAATAAACTATAATCTAGCCTAGTACATACATACATATATATTTATATCAGAATATTTTCTATTGCTACTAGAAGAAAAATATCTATTGATTTGATAGCTGTCTAAGTTTTTTTCATTGACATAGTTGCTTCTGCCATTGAAGAACTATTAATTCTCTCTCAAAATAATCACATGAATCTTTGTCAAGTAAACAATAATACTCATATAAACAATAATACTTTGTCTTTTTTCGTCCTTTTCTCGCTGTTTGTCTTTACTTTTTTCCCTTTTCATTTTGTTGTACCAAAATATGATTTATATGTAATATGATTTATTTAAAATAGATATATTTTATAGAAAGAAAATGTTACAATGAATTAAAATTCTAGGAATTAATATAAAATTCTACAATGAGTTCCCTATTAAAATTTAAGAACTATTTATTTCATTTAAGCAATTATTACTGTTACTAAAATGTTCGCCGAAACGAAGAGGCATGATTTATCTGATATTTAAGGAAGCAGTGTAGGCCTAGTCCCCAACCTAAAACTTGCAAGCTTTAAAAATTTGTTTGACACTACAAATGTCTTTGATGTATTTGATATAGCAAAAATAAATGCAAAAAATTGATATATTATCCCTCTCACTTAAATCAAGGGATTGTTTATTATTCGAACAATGAGTTCTGGAATATTAGTCGTCGTCTTTTCAGTTGAATAAGGAAAAAGCAACAAAATATTTGCTAAAGATATAAAAAATCATCAATAATTGAAAGCTAATTTATTATTTCTTAAACACATAGTACAGTTTCTCTAATCAGAAACAGAATTTTTTGGAAGTGTGATCTTTTGTATAGCAAATTTAGAGCATTTTATGAGAGTGCAGATTTAACAAATTCACTGTTAACATACTTTTTCAAATATAGAATACCACACACACTAGTTTATTACTTTAACATAATATATACGAGTAACAATAAAACTTACTAAAATGAAAAGACTCTCCCCCCAACTCTTTTAACCCGATAAAATTAAAATCAAATGAAGCACAGATTTAATATTAGTGTTAATATTTCTTTTTTTTTAATTCAATACAAAAAATATGTTTCTTGATGTATATTTAAATTTAGAGAAAATTGTAGAAATTAAGTAGATACTTCTTATTTCCGTAGCTAATCAATGGAAGCAAATTGTTATTGAAAACGTAAGACATTATCCCGGATATTAGCAATTTTATATATTCAAACAATATTTTAACTAAAGAATTTTTATGGGTACTTTAATTTCTTGAAGAATAATTTACTTTCTTCTTATTAACTTCCTAGCTTAGAAATACAAGAATTTCAATTCGTTGTAATTAGCATTTAATTACTTTCTTCATTATCAGTGAAGTCTACGTATTGAAGTGTCTCAGGAAAAAAAATGAACATTGAAATATGCTTATTTAGTGGAGCATTATTTATTGTAATTACTTTCATACCTTCATTTCATCATAGTTTGATGACATATTTCAGTTACTCTACAGGTGTTTGAAGAGCAAAAACATAAGAACAATTATCTTTCTACTAAGAGTAAAAATAAGATAAATGAAATAGCATGTACTGACATGCATAAAAAATAATTGAATAAAATAGCATGTATTGACATGCCTTGAAATAATTGAATAAAAAATATCCATTTTAATCAAACAATTAAAGCTGCCCATTTTATTGTGTGACAAGATTAAGATGTTTAAAATATTATGGCAGCTTTATAGAATTTCCATTTACTCGAAGACAAATTTCAGTTGAATAAAGTGTAGTAACACATTAAAGCTAAATAATTTATACTTTGCAAGAAGCCATTTTTATTAGAATTTTAAAATGCCCATTATACATCAAATCCAATGTTTGATTTAAAGTGAAAATAATGATCTGTATAAAATATTCCTTATCGGTAATTTTAAGTTTAAACAACAATGTAAAATATTGAAGTATGCACATATTAATTATATTATTATAAACATAGTGGCATGCCTCTCTCACGTCTACACATGATTACTTGAAATGCTTTTTATTTGTATAAACATTTGGAACAATATGCATTTTCTGTACAAATATTATAAATTGTTTAATTTAGATTATCATGTATTATGCGTGAGATAATCATTGTGCTAAAATATTTTTTAAAAGGAATATTAAGCCCCTTAGTTGAATATTTTACAAGTGTAATTGAATTTCCGAAAATTTTTTAGCCATCGGTTTTCATTTGAACGATATGGACATTTCAGTATTTAGAATTTGAGTTTTCAACACTGACTGATTTGAATTTTCAACTGTTATAATATTCAAATATACTTGATCTTTATTTATTTATTTTCCTTCATTTCCTTTTACTTATTTCGGGAAAATATATAATATTTTGAAGGTTTTTAAGCTAAATTAATTTATTTTAACTGTTAATTTCTGAAAATAATCTTTACAAAATGAACGAAATCCATCTATTATTTTACACTTTTTGACATAATACAAAACTTTAAACAAAATTAAAACGGACTTATGAGATAAAATACGTATAACTCCATAATTATATTAAACAAGAATATAATCCGTTCAATAAATATGGCTCTTTGTATTTAAAAGTCATCATAGTTCTTAAATATAATTTAATTTTATTAGTTTTAAAAAAAATACTGATTTGAAAGAATTTCCTGAATATGTCTTTCTTTGAATTTAAACTTTGTTAATGTAATCTTCATCTTTCAAAGGCGAATCTTTTATTCCATGTCAAGACAGACGCTGCTTCATAAGCCTAGTTCAAAGAGAATATTCTCTGCTTTTGTAAACAAAATTTCAACAGTACCTCAGAGTGAAAAAAATCTTCTATGAACTTCTGTGTTTCAAAAGGATTTGGAGATCAGAGTGGCGTTAAGATGACTTATTTTTGTTACTCTTTTTTGGAAAGTGATACTCAGTATTCATTAAAAAATCTTTGATCTCTGATGAAACCATTTTTTGAAGTTTATTTCAAGATGAAAGAAAATGAAAGTGGCTTTCATGAATATTTCAGAACAATTTCACTAATACTGCTAAGAATATTAAACTTATATTCAATACTATTCATCTTTACAACAAACTATTAACTCTTTAAACAAAACTTGCTCATAAATATATTGTTAAAATTGATGATATGTTTTAGAGAAATATTTGCAACCGATGAGGTCTTACATTTGAGTAAGCTCTAATTCAGAATTATATAGTTTGAGACAAAACTCATACAAGTGTTGTGTTATATGTATCAACTAAGTTAATAAATTGGCTATACAAAAAAAAATATTTTCATGTAATAAAATATTAATCAAGTAAGCTAACTGCATAATTTGAAATAATATCATAAAAGTGTTTCGTTAAATTGTTCGGCCGTATGTAATGTTTCAACTATGGAAAGTAATAGCATTATGTTGATGAGAAAAGCAACGAAATTATAACTTTTCTAATTATATATACAATTATTTTAACTGTAACTATATATACAATTTAATAATTATGTAACTATATATACAATTTAATAATTATGTAACTATATATACAATTTCTAACTATATATTTCTTTTCTATTATAACTTATATATACAATTCCACTTAAGTTACTGTTAAGTTAATCTTTAAGATTGAATCATTAATGAAGAGAAAAATAATTGAGTCTCCATGGTTGTTAATTCTTAAGAAAAAAAACCTCATATACATTCTTATTTATTTGTACTTTTAAAAGTAGGAATTTACTCAAAGAGAATATTCTCCGAGTTCTCTCAAATTTCCAAATTCTAAAACGTTAACTATGCAATAAAAATAATTATTAAATTTAAAATTCAAAACAAATTCTGAGGTTCAAGAAATACTTGAAAAAATTTAGTGAAGAAGGAATACAATCAAAATATAAATGAAAACTCTCTATGCAAAGTTTCGCAAAAAGTCATCCAAGATGCACATTTTATATATTTGTTATTAAATATAACACTTAAAGTAAAGGATGAAATATCGAGAAATTAACAATAGTAAAATTTTCTCGATATTCAAATTAAAGGAAACGATACATTATTAAATTGAATATATATTAAGCTAAATGTAATTAAAATTAAAGTAAAGCAAACGATGAATTATTAAACGGAATATTATATCAGTTACATGTAATTAAAATTGATGCACACGATAAATAATTGAAAACTGATATGCTACGCCCAAAGTGATCTGGTACGCGGAAACTGATCGAGTTAGCGAAAAGTGATCAAACTAAAACAATATCCATTTAGGTGGTTAATAAACAATAAGGTGCTTAACAGTAAATAACTAAGGTTCTTTATATAAAAACCGATATATATATATATATATATATATATATATATATATAAGGAAGTACTTTTTTCAAGGAAAAGTATTTTTCATAAATTAAAATTTTTTATGGACTTTGTTTCCAGAAAGTTGTAAAAAATGTGATATATATATAAATGGTCTATATAAAAGTGATATATATATATATATATAAATAGTCTTGAAATTTCTCGAGCACTAATGACTATGGCTTCGAGACATGACACTCGGCTAAAGATCGAGTGTTCCTATGTTTAATACCCAGTGATGGCTAGGATGAAAAAATGTTTTGTTAAATTCTTCAGTTTTTCAACATAAATTGGAAAGAATAGGATTTCTAAGATCTTCGAAAATAATTTTTTGTATTTCTGTATGCCAGTATTTTGGAATATAATAGTGTTATATATAATTTCATGTAATCTTTATCTGAGCAAAGTGTAGCTGATCTCAGTGGACTATCCCATTAAAAAAGGAGGTGAATTTGTTGAACATAACAGGAGATGTGTCATCTTATAGAGAGCACTTCATCAATTTTTTAGTTAAAAATGACTATCCCATTAAAAAAGGAGGTGAATTTGTTGAACATAACAGGAGATGTGTCATCTTATAGAGAGCACTTCATCAATTTTTTAGTTAAAAATGTCGTTTAAATTAAAAGTTATATTATTTATTGCGGTGTTTTTATGACTTTTGGTCTTTCAGGAAAAAAAGAATTTTACATTTTAAAGTGAAATAAAATATTTCCGTGAAAGTTTTCCAGAGCTTTACATTATTCAGGAAAATCGTATGATGAAGTAATCTGTATAGAAGTAATATGAAAAATTAACCAATTATGCATCAATTATTATGTTTTATTAATATATAAAGCTAAGTGCGATAGGTCAAAATTCAATATAACACAGTACTGGAAAATTTTGAATATACCTGAACTATTTGTATTTCAAGGATTTGATTAGATGCAAACAACTTAGTCATCGTCTTATTTAGCACTAAGGTTGCATAACATTTGTATGCATTCCATCCAAATAAAAGTTTATCCAGATAAACATATTAATCATAACGTTTTTTTTTCTTGCTTAAGCCACACAAATGACATGATTTCTTGATTTTAATTTTGTTTCTTTAGTGTATTGTCCAACATTCTGAGACTCCACCTTATTTCCTAAATTCCATTTTATCATTAGGGGTGGTTCTCGATACATTCTTAAAGTTTCAACTCTTGTATGTCGTAGTGCTAGCCCTAAAAGTGTTTGTTTCACAATTATGTGTAACATTTACTCAATAAAAAGTAGTTCCTATACACAATGTTTTGGATTAGATTCATCTGATTTTACGCGAGGTCTTTTTCTGAGAAACTTTATTGTGTTCTGAGGTGGAGCTGTTATAATTTGATAACGGTAAGGGTAAGGGAAGTGTAAAACTCTAATGTTTTCGATTTTTTGAAAAGAATATATATGTTGTTCTTCCTTTTAAGCTTAACAATTTGATGCCATTCATGTGACGGTACTCAAAAAAACTTAAAAAGTCGTTTTAAAAATTCCAAAGTGTGTTTTTTTGTAAAAGGAGTGTTTAAATGGACAGATGCTACGCTCACAAATTTTTAGTTTCTGTTTACATTACATTATTTTACTTCTAAGTCACCTTCATTAAAATATTTTAAATTCTGACACTTATAAGAAGAAAACCTGCAACTCCGCACATTGTTTATACTTGCTTTACTTCAATATGCTAAAATTCGCACATTGTTTGAATACATTTTTGTGCATTAATAAGCATATTCTTTACCCTTTCTTGACTTGAGACATGAATAATTCTACTTCAAAAAGGACATCAGGAAAGCGTCCAAAGAAAAAGAGATTCTATCGGAATCAGTTTCTTAAAAAAAGTAAGAATAATTTACCATTTGAGAAAGTTTTAGCAACGAATGATGTAAACACAAAATTTGCTTCCAGCAGGGAGTTCACTTATGTTCAGTCTTCTTTGGAATATATTCCTTCTGGGATAAGTGAAAATTTTAAAGGATAAAGAATTCCTAATTACAAGTTTGTTTTAATTCTATTCTGTCTGTGTCAAGTTACACTAAGGGCCATAAACCAGTGAAAGTAACTGAGAAATCAAAGCGGGGTTTGTATTCTTGTTTTCAGATAGAATGTAAAAACTGTGGGATTGTCAGCTCTTTTACAAGCTATGAAATGACTGGCAATAAAAAGTTGATCCAGGTATAAATAGATCTTTTTTGTCAATAAGATGTATTGGCAGAGGCTTAAGAGACTTAAAAACATTCTGCACAGTGATGAATCTTCCTAGTCATGTCAAGCAAAAAACTTATGATGCTATGAACAACAAACTCTTGCATAGTTATGAAAGAAGTAGCAAAGGCAAGTAGGAAAATTGCTAAGGAAGAAGAAAAATCCTCGTTTCCTTATGAAATTCTAACAATCAGTGGTGATGGGACTTGGATGATGAGAAGACCCTTCTCATTAATTGGAGTATGTTCTATGACAGGTGCAGAAATATGTAAAGCTTTAGAAAAGGAAGTACTATCATCTTTTTGTAAATTATGTGATCTTTACAAACGTGTTAAATTTGATCTAAAATACAAGAAGTGGCAGAGAGACCATAGGATTGCATGCAGAAAAAACTATTCTGGCTCTACAGGAAGGTGAAATGAGCACCGAAGACGGTGAACGCAGTGGACGCCCAAAAGAGGTTGTTACCGACGAAAACATTAAAAAAATCCACAAAATGATTTTGAATGACAGTAAATTGAAATTGAATAAAATAGCAGACACTCTAAAGATATCAACTGAATGTGTGCATCACATCATTCACGAATATTTGGGTATGAGAAAGCTCTGTGTAAAGTGGGTGCCGCGCGAGCTCACTTTTGACCAAAAACAACGACGAGTTGATGATTCGGAGCAGTGTTTGAAGATGATCAAGCGTAATAAACCCGAGTTTTTGCGTCGATATGTGACAATGGATGAAACATGGCTCCATCATTTCACTCCGAAGTCCAATCGACAGTCATCCGAGTGCACTGCACACGATGAACCCGCTCCAAAGTGTGGGAAAACGCAACAGTCGGCTGGCAAGGTTATGGCGTCTGTATTTTGGGATGCGCATGGAATAAATTTCATTGACTACCTTGAAAAAGGAAGGACCATCAACAGCGACTATTACATAGCGTTATTGAACCGTTTGAAGGACGAAATCGCCGAAAAACGGCCGCATTTGAAAAAAAAGAAAGTGCTGCTTCACCAAGATAATGCATATATATTATATATATATGCATATATATATATATACATACACACACACACATATATATATATATATATATATACATACACACACACACACATATATATATATATATACATACACACACACATATATATATATATGTATGTACCCTCGTCGATATATGTGTGTGTGTGTGAGAGAGAGAGAGAAATATATAGAGAGAGCTATATAGAAAGATTTTATGCTAATACATTTGATCAGGAAATGAATAAAAAATTTGTTTGGTCTGTGAATTTAAAATCAGAAAAAGTAAAATTTGTAAAGTACATACTTTTGAAGAAATTCTCTTTATCATAAAAGGGATAAAAACTTTGAAATGAAAGTAAAAAAAAAAATGTAAAAGAAATGCTTTTTATCTTCCTGTATCGCATTTTGTATTACTTACACATATATTTGAAACACACGTTTATAAATAAAACATATTTTAACCTTTGTGTTCGTGATGTTTATAAATAGTATTTGACATTTTCACTAAACATATTAGTCTCAACTCGAGGCATGATGTCAAAAAATATTAGAGTTAAAAAATAATGTTGTGATATTTTAAAGGCGAAGAACTTCTGTACTTTCTGTAAATGGTTTAGTTTCTTTCTGTTTCCTGGAAAACCGGTATGTCATCTTTATTTTTATCATATTATTTCATGAACAGGCGGTTTTTGAAAATCTTAAACAGGATCAAATAAAAAAACCAACAGCTTCGCCCTGAAGACTTTGATATGTCTTGTTTGCTACATATCAGGCATCTACTTAAAATTTATCTATTACATATTTGTTATTTTTTTTGAATTTATCATAAATTATTTAAAACATTTTGCTAAAATGAGAACATGAATTTCAGTTAACTAATAGATTCTATTTCATTAATTTGACTTATTGATTGCGAAAATAGTTAAAGAAAAGAAATTGATTTCATGAGCAAAAATATTTTCTTTTGTTAAATAAATAGGAAATATAGGTATAAAATTAGTAAAACAGATATATAACCTAATGATATTAAAAATGTATTGAATAAATTAATATTTATATATACTGAAAGAAACTAAAATAATACTTAATCTATGAAATAAAAAGAAAATACTTTTCGCAGGAAAATTAAATTTGGCTGGTTTACTCTTTACAAAAATTATTTATTTGCTATTTATTTCATAAAATTAAATATATTTTCAATTGAATTGTGTAATTTGTACCTATTATATACGCTAAAATACAAAAAATTACATTCCTAAAACGAGTTATCTGTTTGGAAAAAAATGGAGAGATATGAAGTACATTTATTCAAACAAAATGGCTACAGTGTTATATAAATTGAATTTTTTACATAGAAAATACAGCTATATATGCAAAAAAAGGAAACTCCAATGATGCGTTATTCCACTGCTAGCCCTGATGCAAGCTGTTATCCGGGTGGTCATTGATTCGTAAGGTTGGTAGATATTATTCTCTGGAAATGCTTATCATATACGGTCAAATTAGCTAGTTGTGTCGGCGCAGCCCAGGGATGACCTAATTCACTTTATCACCAGAGTCAAAACGTGCTTTACTGGGGAGACATCTGGTGAATGCGAAGACCAAAAAAGTGGTAGAGAAGATGAAGTAAAATGCCAAGTATGCCAAGCGCATTTGGTCATTATTCTATTTAATTGTAAGACCAGCAATCCGTGAAAAGAAGTAAGTGTCAAATTTGGGACGTAGAATCTTGTCTACGTGTTGTCAGGGTGCCTCAGAAAACAACCAAGGGGTACATATTGGGGCTCATTGTAAAGCATGAGACTAATCGATGATTATAATTTTATTCCAGTTCAAGAGATTCCTGGTGGAATGCATCGTGGTCCATTACAAATGTCTCTGTCTGTGTACAATGGTGATGAGTGGTTAGTGCAATGGCCTCCGAGATCATTTATTCCTAGTTCGCTGAATCGTCTTGGTCTTGAATTCTAGACAAATAAAGTTTAACAAGTTATATGTGTACAGTAGAGTCAATCTGATGAAAAATTTAAAAGATAACATACTTAACTGGCGGCTTCCGCAAAGAAATCAGTTAAAAAAAGAGTATATGATTTAAAATGCTTAAAGAGAGAGAACAGGGTTAACATTTTACTACTCCGTTAAGATTTGTCTCACGGAAAAAAGGACAATCATAGTCGGGAAGATTTTGTCCTAGTAAGAGGTGTTTTGTGTAAATATTTTCTCCAATACATAGATAAGTTAAAATATCACCCAGTCTTTTGAGTGAAAACAAGTACCAATGAAAAACAACGGATTTCACAAAATGCAGTTTATTTTTTTTTATCTAATTCTAGGTTCTATAAATTATGCCAGTGGTCATCAATGGCTAATTTAATCCCTTTTTATTGACATCCCAGTATGGAATGACGGAAGGACTGAATACATATTTGGTTGCTACTATGTCGACTGTCTAGTTGCCCTTGATACTACATGAGAATGTACCTAAAAATAGATGGGTTGTTTTCAGATTTAAGTTTATGAACTATATTTTTTAAAATTTCAATGAAAAGTGAATAAGATTGATGATTTGGATGATTTAAAGGATGTACAACACTCATGAAATCCGAGCATGAAATGAAATTCACAGGAATTTGTTTTTTGTTTTGATTGTTTTTCAGTTTTCTCATGAGTAGAATGAGCACTCATATCCCCGAACAAAGGGAAACACATTGATGAGGTCGGTAATGTGTAATATCCTCTTTTTCGTAAATACCATGTATGATTGGATGTTTGTTACTTCTTTACCTGCCAAATAGGTTTCGTGTAAGACAACTGTAACTATGTTGTGTTCATTGATTTTAATCTTATATCCGGTAAATTTTCCAAAAAACTAAGAGACAAATGCGAAAATAAAGAAAGGGAGTCTATTATTTTGTGAATGATTCAGAAAAATTTCTGTCGATATTTTGTCTCCTTCTAAAGAG
The DNA here is from genome assembly GCA_019974015.1 of Nephila pilipes. NCBI lineage: Eukaryota > Metazoa > Arthropoda > Arachnida > Araneae > Nephilidae > Nephila > Nephila pilipes. Next base: position 25,958 of record BMAW01132280.1, on the reverse strand, counting down.
TAAATTTCAATGTATTATCATGTTCAGATTTATGATTCATGCATGCCTTAGGTATTTCAAACACCGCAAAAGATTTGGGGTAAAAGGAAGAATAGAATATTTAATGTGGGTTAGTTTTCATGAACTTGAGGAGTGCCAAGTTATTGAATGCAAGAATGAAGTGTTTAATTTGTATTATTTTTCCGTTGTAAATATTAGTATCCTACTGATATCAGTAACATTTTGATCCAGAACGATTTTCAGTATGTTATTTTGAGCGTCATGTATTACATAAACTTCAGATTTTATATATCAAGATAGATTTAAAGTGTTTTCAAGAGTGAAAATAATAGTTGCTTTTAAGTAATAGAAAGTAATAGTATCCTGTAATTTTAAGATCATTTCAGCTTGTTTAGGAGATGCTATCTATTTTAAATCACCAAAGTGTATCCTTTTGATTGATTTTACTTCTACCATCTTTCCTTGCTTAGTTTTGTGAATTAATTTAGCTGAAACAATTATTAATTCAACTTTAGTTTTCTTTACAGTAAGTAATAGATCTTTTTTTTTGTTTGTAGCAAAAAACAAATTATATGTTCATAGACGAATTAAGATTAACGTGGAGACTCAGTGGTACATCAATAATATGTTGCTTGTCTCTCACAGGAAGATCATTCATCCTATGAGTCAATAACCACATTTGTACCCTTTGGAAATAAACTAGAATTTCCATTTTTTTTTTGTTAAGCACAAATGGGTTTTTTTTCATACACAGATTACTTCCAGTCCATCGAGGCCCAGACTTACCTTTATCTTACTTACCAATGCTTAACCACTAGAATCGTCGTGTACTGGATCATAAGGAGTCCTCAATAATATACACTCGAGTACACTGTAACATGCTGAAGCGGAGGATGATTTCACTCTGTGTCCGGAAATTCCTACTACCTAGTCAAATGCTACAAAGGGAAAATCTCTAAGAATTTTTAAGATGAACATACAGAATAGTTATGACTAGATTGACCTTATTCAGACCTGTCTAGAATCCAATTAACTTATTGAATTTTGATAAACTTTGGTATATACGTTATATGGATCATGGGGAACTTATTTCTGCAATAAAAATTATTCAAATTTTGACACAAGGGATAATTGTGGTACCTAAAGAAGGACAAAAATCATTCTGTCAGAAACATAAAAATTTATCCAGGTACAGAATTTTCTTAACGTGTGCTCAATTGACATCGATTGCGTGTTAAAAGTGCATAAATACGGGTTCAATGGTTGCAAGAAGAAACTCTCGATGGATTCCAGGAACAAGTTGTATAATGCTGGCTTACATCTCACATAAAATCATCAGTACTTCTAAATAAAGACAGTCATTCAGGAATCCTCTGAACCAGAAATCACAGGGATTTAAGTCAAGTGAACGAGGAGGCCAGGCATCCGAAAAGCTCTGAATATTACATAATTCTCACCAATGTTAACGCGAAGTAGCTCTTTGACTTGGCACTCAATGTGGGGAGTTGCGTCATCTTGCATGAAGACATTGTTCTGCAATCATTGCCATTCCTGTAAAGCAAGAATTGCCAGCTGTCTAAGGTGCTCACTATACCATGCACTCGTGACAGAGCAGGGGTACGACCTTCAGGAGATTAAATTAGCAGTATATCCTCACCATGAAGTCAAGCAAATTCAGAATGTAGTGATTGTTGGTGTAAGACATTAGGAGGTGAAATAGCTTTTATGCGGCAATTTTGATTATTCATAGCTACATCTAAAGAAAAGTGCGCTTCATCTGACCATAGAGTTTTCCAAGGCCGTGAACTTTCGTTTCCGGCAAAAATCGGTAGGCAAATTCAAAGCTTGTTTGGTAGTCTTTAAGCTGTAGCACTTGTACTACATGGATCTTATACGGATACCATTTTAAAATAGTTCACAGAATGTTTCGTACTATCAAGCACGGGATCGCCAACTCTCGTGACACTGATGGAAGATTTTCTAAGGAAAAGCTAGAATTGAAGGCTTTTTCAACCATTGCAGTAGAGACTTCTACGACTGTTTCACAATCTTTTTAGCAGTACTCTCAAGTTTCTTCAAATTTTGAAATCATCTTCTTCAAACCTTTCTTACACATGGACCTTTTTTGTAATTCCGTTAAACGACGATATTTACTCAGTACAATTAAGGTATTGCTGACGTTTTTATAAAACAATTTTACCAGTACAGCTTGATCTTCTGTAAGGGTATGAATAACGATGAAAAAAGCACACATAATGATTTTCTGATTCTGTCTGCAAGTCTCTTTATATGTTTGACAAATTTACATACGGAAGTTTTGAAAAGCGTCATCTGGTGGTCAAAATTGAACTATTTTTATAGATGAACTCGTTTCCCTGTAGTCCAGATTACGTATATACCAAGTTTCTTCAAAATCCTATATCCACAATGGATTCTACAAGGGTCTAAATAAGTTCCCTTTAATATCACAAACTCTGTATGCAAAATCATTACCAAGGGCCTACTTATCTCCTCTATCACAGACCATTCCCCAACCAAAATCCGTTCCAAGGGTTAAACATTTTCTCTCACAAGACTGACTATATAGTAGACACTGGAAACACCTTATGGCCAGAGCTAGGCATTTAAGAGATAGATATTGATAAACTGTCCAGCCTGTTAAATTGTTTAACAGTGCCTGACAAGCAACTACAGAGAAACCCATAATATGTTAGTAATTCTATTGTGTATAGCAAAATATTCCTCAAAATAAAAAGTGTCAATAGAAGCAAAAGTAGAAGGAGATAAAGATCACTAAAGTCACTCGGATTTGTCAGATACATATTCATTTATAAGAGATGAGCTCCTGAGGTGAAATGGAGGAATGGAAGAATGAAATAAAAGGAAACTACCTTACTGAAAACTACCTTATATTAACCCTTTATGCTACAACGGTACTTTAAAGTATCCCTCTCAAGATTCCCAACAGTATTAAAAATATTCTATCAATTCATTACCAACAAAATGTTTCAGGAATAATACTAAATAGCATTATATCAGGCCTGGTAAGACAGCGGCCGCATGTGGCCATTCAGGTGTCAACCTGCGGTCGGCAGAATTGAGTTATCTGAATAAAGATTTTAAACTTTTATTGTACATAAAAGTACCAAAGAACATACCACCATAAGTCGTTAGTATCATACCCTATTATCATGGATATATCTTAATATTTGACTCAACTCTTATCACAATTATTCTTTAATCTTGTTCTGAAACAATTACAAATCTAGTTTTAAAAAATGCACTCACCATCTAGTACGATTGGGTGATACTCAATACATAACTAACCAGCAAACTTACTGAAAACGCGGGTGGGCATTACTAAACGCAGAGAGGGAATGCAACTCGTGGAACATACGAAATAGCAGCAGTCAGTCTGTCTGTAGCAAGCCCAATATATTTGAAGCAGAAACGTATTGTTCCAAACCGACTGACTGCTTGGTGTCTTTCGACAGCTAATAATTTAGCGCCAACATTATATTGTAACGGAAGGACTTTTTTAAAAATCGTATTTCGTGTAAATATATTTATTTTAATAAAATTCAATTTTCCTTAGTTTATAGCAAAATATTCTTGATTTCTCGAACGAGGTTCGGGAAGATTAATCACTTACCAAGAATCGAAAGGTGAATGTTGTAGTAGTTTTTAACGTGAGAATTTGAATCGGCCCTATCGATTCCATCTCACCTTACTCAAGCACGCACGCACACACACACACATACACATATATATGTGTGTGTGGTCCGCCTTAATAAAATGTGTTTCAAATGCGGTCACCGGAATAAAATGAATTTCCAAAATGACCCGCAAATTCTTTTGGGTTGGACGCACTTGCCCTATATTATCGACAAATGACATTAGAAGTTCATTGAAGCAGAAAATCATTGAAAAAGAATATTTTCCCACTATCTATCCCATTTTAGCTGCTATCTCGTGTATGTTATATGAGATAATAAGTTTCTGCAGTAAACACTTCAATATTTATAGATAAGTCCACTACATATTTTTTTTTTATTTTAGAAGACAGGAGAAATATTGTTATTAGTAATATTTAAAAAGAAATGTCAGTCTTTTACTTTATTTTTAAATCTTTTTTTGAAGCGATACTTTTTAGTATCGTTGAGACTAAGAAGCTATTGCTAGTGTATTTAGTTTAAAATGACTGTTAAATACTATTGGGTCTATGAAGCTATTGTATATACTTTTAGCTTAAGAATCGAGGAATAATTGTTTTACTCGTACATAAGATATAGTTCTTAAAATAAATTCAGATCCTTGATTTTTATTTTTACACATTTATATAATTTTCCTTTTCATGTGTAATGTAAAGTAGCCGGTGAGATGTTTTACGGTTGAATAAATATATTGTTATTTGCAAGATGAGAATTTTTGTTTTCAGTCGTTTGAATATTGCTTATCTCATTTCATATATGCTTAGAACGAGCACTATAGCAACAAAAGTGGATATGTCATCCTTCAGAAGTCTCTCTTCTGATTGCACTGACACACCTGTAGAATGTTCATCTGATAAAGAACTGTTCATTGATGATACATCATTAGTTTCATCATTTGCTAAAATGTTGTGAAAAGTTCAGAAGAAACCCTGGAAAAGCGAAATGTCCAAAGATTATGAAAAAAAAAAAATGTTACAATAATTATTCCAAATTCTGTACTGAATTCAGGATTTATTGTATCATTTTTTGATCGTTTGAGTACACCTATTAGGTGGTATTATTTGTATATTTTTGTGCAAATTTCGAAGATGTTGTGAAGTGTGAGCTAAAGCATATATACATAGTCCACCCTACTAAGAATGTGAAGCTTGTAATGTGTTTTTGCATGAATGAAAAACAAAAATTGTTTCGTCATTTTCATCAAGAATAGGTATAAGAATTTTATTATATGTTATATTTGCAAATAACATTGAAATGTTGCTCAGTTTCTGAATTCTTATAGTTGTGAAATATTTTCAACTTTAGTGACATGGCGGTACTAATAAGTACCAAAATAATTCGTTAGCTCTACAAGTTCAGGATATATTATAAAAGTTTTGTATTATTATGGTATATAAAACTTCTAATCTTTAATAATTAAAAAAAAAAAAAAAAAAAAAAAAAAAAGAAAAGAAACGTCAAAAGGAGACATAACTTTTAATTCAAAATTTGGAAAATAAAAATATCAAGTATGGTTTTTTTTTTTCATATGTAAATGATAGATATTTTATTAAAAGTATGATTTCGCTCAATATTACTTTGCTGCATGTTCCATTTAATGAATGTCTTGCCGTATGCCATTTGTCACAGGAAATAAGAAATGTAACAAAGGTTATGTTGATTTCAGAGACAACGTTTTTAAGGTATATCCTAGATTTTCTTTCATACATTCATATCTGTTAGATTATGTCAAGGGTTGTAAATAGTTTTATATAGGAAACCATTTTGTGTTATAGTTTTCGTTAAAAGGGGCCATAAATTCAAATGTATCTCACAAAACATATTTATATTCAACTAAAATGGAAAACGCCTTTTTGATAAAAAAATTACTTTCATAGTTCTATAGAATGATTAAAATGTTATTAGGCGTACAAAAAAGTCTAAGCTCAACCAATAATTTGTAATGAAATATATCGCAAGTTAAAAAATAGTTATTTCATTCATGTTCTGTTACCCTTAACTATCTTCATTAAGTAAAATCTAAGCAATTCCAATTTTTTTTCAGGAAAAAAATAACCACATACTTGTTTCTTAAGTATATGGTTATTTTTTGCTGAAGATTGTGCTAAAATATTTTTTAAGCAGATTAACTCTTGGTAAAAAATTACTGAAGCATTATATGCGAAGTTCACGTTTCGCTTAGCTTTTGCTATCAACAAATATTTAAGAAAGGATTAAGAAAGACGCCTTAAAACATGAATGTATCTTAAAGGAAGTCTTAGTTACTTTTCCAGAAAAGATTATTTAACCTTCAGTAAAGAAAAAAATTCTCCCTTTTTAACATTTTTTATTATGAATATTTTTAATATTCCTTTTTTTTACATACTTGCAAAACTTCGAAAAAGAATTGTTGTCTTATCGACAAAACTGAAAACCTTTAACTTGAATTATGTAAATAGTTATGCAGGTATACATTAAAATACGCAGATATACTTTCTTTTTAATGTACTAGAATACATTAAAAAGAAAGGCATTAAAATACTTAATTTATAATTTTTTTTTTCTGTGATGTTCCATTTTTGAAGTGAACTTTTCAAATTCTATATATTATGGCATAAATGTTCAGTTTCAATGAATAACTGAACACATATTTAAATTAAATCTCATTTTAAGAATTTATTGAAGGCTTAAGAAGTTTTCGAAGGGGTGATTTCAGGTATATTTTACTTCCAATATTTGCTCGGAAGTTAGAACAACACATATATTCCTTAAATATTATTTTACTAATTTCCCGCAGATAATTTGTTCAACATCTTTTTCCTACTTTTTTAGATTTATTATTAAGTTTTAAAAATATTACGAATATAACTTATAAATAAAATTTGCATTTATAAATATAATGTTAGAAACAAAAATACAAATTTTTCAGAAAAAGGATTCAATAAAATATGACTTTAATTTCCTATTATTATGTTGACTTATTCAGAATATAATTTTTTATAATAATATCTCATTTCTTAAAAAAGTACAAATTAATCGACAACCACTGATTGAAGTAATTTTGCTTCGAGATAAGTATTTTATCTTGATTGCATAATTACAAAATTCTACAGTCCTTTCGCCATCCCATATAAAATAGAATGCGCAGACGAAAGCATCCATTAATTGGAGAATGGTGTTCTGGCATTTGTCCAGAGCAAACAGCAGGCAGTAGTTTAGGCTGATACCAGTAATTTAAAGGTTCTTCCCTTTCACGGGAAGCGTTATCAAACAGTTCTGTGTTTACACTTCGGGAAGTTCAGTGCTGTAAACCCAATATCGCATCTGTAATTGAAAAGGAAAGTTGAAATGAAATATCCTACTATCGTTTGGTCTTATACATTTTTCTTTGCATTTTGCAGTTTCGCCCTTACACTGATTCATGTAATGCAACGAAAAAAAGGGGAGACTTTGTCGATAGTTTAGAAAATGAATTAGATGTATTCTGTATAGATATTTAATTTAATGACGGAAGTGCTTTTGTTCAAATAGTATCCTTATTGGAAAATAACTCGAAAGCTTACCGATAAACAGGTATTATCTTTTTTTTTTTTTTTGATGGAAAATAATGAAATAGAAATGCTCAAGAAATGATGAACAATAAATAGTTAAAAATATTCTTTAATTTTAGAAAACAAAGCATTATAAAACTCACTGAAGTATTTTTAATAATTTATTTTTTCCCAATAGAATACAAAATTCAGCATCGTTATCTTTTTTATATTAAAAAAATTTACTGACCCAAAATTTCTCAAAAAAATATGTCTAACATTTTATGACTAAATTTGTATAAAATGAGTGAAAAATAATAAATTAATAATTTATTGAAGGAACACTTAGATTAAAAATGGTGAGTATAAAAGTTTCAAGAGATTTTGGAGCTTAATGAATGCATATATAAATGCAAGCTTTAAACGATATTTCATTTTTCTGTATGTTTAAAAAATAAACTGTGTAAGTAAGGGCATTTATATATATAAAACTATAAACATAAAATTTGAATTTTATTCGAAGTATATTCAATTACACAGCAAGAGGCATTCAAACTTATGAATTTCCTACAGAAAAATACTCAGAGTATTCAGAAAGTAAATACTGCTATGAAAAAACAATTAGTAAACAAATTTTTTTCAAGCCAATTGTATTTTATATTAAAGAGCACATCTTAAACTATTTTTCTAGATTGTTTCCGCCAATATTCAAACACTTGTCGTTGTGGGTTAAGAGCTTTTTTATACCTTCTTCATAGAAACTACCCACCAATGACGACATCCAAGAACTCCACAGAATTTTTCACCTCATCGTCGGATCCAAAGCGCTTTAAACTTAATAACTCGAACAAGGGGTAATAGGACGGTGCAAAGTCTGGGCTGTACGGCAGGTGATCGAATTGCTCCCAAGGAAACTGTCGAATCATTGTTTGCGTGACACCAACAGTGTGAGGCCAAGCTTTGTCATAGAGCAACACAATTCCTTTATTGAGCATTCCTCTCCATTTCTTTTGAATTACAAGTCGTAGTTTTCTTAAAGTCTCACAATATCGTGCACAACGACGGTTGCATACCTGGATAGAAATTCAGTAAGCAAAGCTACTTTCCTATCCTAGAACTCAGTGCTCATAATTTTTTTTATGCTGCAATGTCCTTTTGAACTTTTGTATTTTCAGATATTGAATGTGTGTTTCCACTCCATTGACTGTTGTTTCGATTCCGGTGTGACATGACAAATCCACGTGTCCTCATCAGTCACAATTTAGTCTAAGAATTCCTCTCCCTCTTCACTGTATCGTATGGCAAATGTCAATGGATTGCCATGTTGCTTGGTTTTGTGAACATCAGTGAGCATTTTTGGTGCCCATCGGGAACACACCTTCTGATAACCTGAGTGGTCTGTAGCAATTTTGTACAAAACAGCACATGAAATTTTCGGAAATTCGTCAGAGAGAGTTGTTACTGTGAAGCGTTTACTCTCATGGATTATTTCATCAACTTTCCTTGCCAGATCAACCTTGACAATAGAAGGACGACCACTCCATTGACATTTGTCGAGCCTCATCGTAGACATTTGTTCGACCTTCATTAAATATTCTCACCCACTTTCTCACCATTTCCTCACTCATTGTGTCTTCACCACGAAAATATCTTTAACTTCACGATAAATTTAAGCCGATTTCACATTCCTTGCAATCAAAAATCGAATTACAAAACGAATCTCAGAGATGGTGAGATCAATAATTGTCTTAAACATTTTAAATGTGTACATCAAACTGAAAATATAACGCATAGAAACTAAATTGGCGTCAGTTGAGAGCCAGCAGTGAATAAGGAAGACTAGAGCGCATGCGCGGAATGCCGACCGCGGCGTTGCTGCGGCAGTACAATGAAACGGTACTTATTCTCCAATTATGTCTCGTATATATATTTAACCAAATATAATAACTTTTTTTTTTCATTTTAAAGTAAATATCTGTCACATTAAAATAATTTCTCTATATTAAGGTAGGTTTTGTTTGGATTTATTAACTTGGCACTAGAGAAGTTACACGAGGGCTATTGGCAAATCTCCCAAGGGGATCGAGCTCACCAAATCATACTCCTCCCAATAGCCAATCATCCCCCGCACTCAGTATTTATCGACAAAAGAATATAAGATATTACATAATTTTGAAATCAAAATCAAATAAAGTTTGCAATGTATTTGCAGATTAGAAAATGTACTAGATAGGAAATTTAAGAAAGGCAGTAGGAAATTTCTTAAAGAAAGAAATTTCATAACTAGCTAAAAGGCTAAACACAAAAGTGTCCACAATTACGCGAACAAAAATGAAGTATTACACAAAACTCTGAATATTTTCCAAGATATACATTTAAAAGCACACAGTATAGTAAATATAAAATTTAAAAATGCTCCCAAATTTTTGAACTAATTATGATATTTGTTTGGTAATCTTACGAGCCGTAAAAATACAGGATTTATACTTGAAATGCAAGTATGGATTATGGATTGCGCTTCAACAGTAGGAAATTTTAAAAAAATGCCTGGTGAAAGGGCAAAAGTAAACGTAGTAGTCAGCACCTCCAAAAAAGCCAAAGGGACATAAATTTGTATTTTTAAAATTAAAACAATTTATTTAAAAAACGAAGGGAGCGTGAACATTTAAGAAATGAGTAACAAAACCAGAACTCGTATAAAAACTCAAATTTGGTCTATAAATAAATGACTGAACCCGAATACTAGTATCATAAGTTAACCACCAGATCTCCCAGTCAGAATGAAGCTATTATTTCAAATCATAACCGAGGAACAGGGACATTTATTCCCTCACCAACAGTGACAGCAAGCGTTCCAAATGAATCCACCATTGTTTTTATAATAATCTGTGACGTGGGCCCGAATCTAGTGTAAATTGTAAAAATCAGATAAAGTTCTGATTTTTCTTTAATGGTATTCATATATGCCGATTTCTTTCTGTTACTCTGCAGATGCAATATTGATGATTAACTGTCGTATTAAATAGAGATTTTGAAGTTATGAGAGATGGCTTACAAAACGGCAAGTTCAATTTCCGAAAACTGAATTATAAGAATTGAGTTTAAACATGTAGAACTTATTTAGAGCACTCATGTGGAAGTTACAAATAGCGAACCCAGTTTCGGACTCAATCCTTGATCCGTAAGGGTAAACCTCTAATTCAGAGGGTCACGAAAATTTATTAAGAAAACGAATTTGATTTTAGGATGAAAACTCTCACTGAAATTTTTGAGTCGAATGTGATATTATTAATCGGGTGTAAAATGTTGGAACTATGCTGCTTCCAAATTTGATATTGTAGATAGTGAAATTTTAGCGTAAGATGAATAGCAGGAACACCGACAATAATTTACAAAGCAGAAGTGAGAGACGTCCTAATAGATCTTAGTAATCCTTAAATGGTAAATTCTCTGAATGGAATTTGAATTAGGAATTTATAAAGCTATCAGATCACCACATCAATATCCAGCACTATAGAGAATTAAAGATTCTTTAAGGGATAAGTATCATACACTAGATTTCAAAATTAAGAGAATTTGAATATTTTTACAAAATTAATGGAAAGAATTGAAGGAAATGTAAAAATACTGATTCGAAACAAAGATGCGAATATTGTATGTCGAATACGCAAGCGTATAAATGTGTGTGGGTGGAACTACTTTAAAAACAGTATTTATAAGCACATGTCCTAAAATCCGCATTTCATTTGCTGGAATATTTCGCAAAATTTCTTGGTGTTTATTGCAGCAATCGCTTAAATAAAAATTCAAACAGTAAAATTGAGTACCCACGAACGTTTAAATAATGGAATGAGGTGGTGAATTGAAGGCAGGCTATAAGTGGGCCAGTCTCAAATCCAGATTTGTAGAAAATTTGATTTAACTCCCAAAGTCGTGTCCAACTTATAAAAACAATTTCAAAATACTGGATCAGTATAGAGAAAGCATTAGCAAAGTCATCCAAAAAGATCATCATTTGTCCATTATAGCGAGTCGTATCGGATATACTACATCTTCTCAGATCTCTCATGAGTTGCATACGGTCACAGGATCCAGATTTTCAAGGCAGTTGTTTCCACAAGACATCATGAGACATATCTGTTTGCAAGAAGACTTAATGTTAGAGACCCTCTCAGTTCTGCGAACAGGATTGTCCACATAAGGTAGTGCGAAGATCAATGGTATTGTTGCAGGGATCAATGGGGGACTTTATTCATGAGTCCCCGTATAGCCTAACCAGTGATTCTCGCCATACTTTCATATGGAGAGAACCAGGACCCTTTACCTGTCCTCCAATGTCCGATAATTCGAACATTATGGGAGGGGAGGCATGATGATCTGGGCAGGCATCATGTTGGATGGCCTCAGACAGTTCCATGTCTTAGAAAGAGATTCTGAGCCTGCTGAAAAATATAAGGATGAGGTCTTGGAGCCTTATGTTGGCTTTTTCAGGGATACATTTGGTCCTGATTTCCTTATGAGATGACAACACGAGGCCACATATTACTCATATGGTCGACCAATTTCTGGAAAATAAGTATATTCGCCGGATGAATTGACTAGCCATATCTCCAGACATAAATCCAATACAGCATGCCTAGTAAGCTCTGGAGAGAGAAATTGTAATTCGCAACACACTCCGTAAACCATCCAAACCCGAAAAACTGCTAAACGAGTGAAACCAACTGCTACAGGAACTCCGTAATTTTCAGCCTAAAACTATGGTTCGCGTCCTGTATATCTATAAAAGGGGGCTATGTACCCTATTAACTCATTTTTTATTGTTCTATTCTGCACCTGCTGCGTCATACCTTGCGACTCCGATGAGTGCTACGCAAGATCATGCATGTGTATTATAACAGTTGAATAGTTATTTTCTTGTATTATATCAAACCTATGTACAATCAAATTTCCTTAAAATCTGCCCAGTAGTTCTATAGACAATCAACCAAATCAGAAAATTCTCTAAATTTTTACCACCAGTGTAGTTTAAATTTTTTGGAGTTGAAATGCCACCAAATGAAACCCTAGTAAAATTTAATGACCGATTATAAATTTTTCCTTCAGGATAATTAATTTTGGGGTTCCAGGAAATCAGGTAGTCATTTGAATAACTAAATATTTATAAAATTTTATGAAGGAATTGTTTAGCGTAAGAATCAAGGTTCCACTGAAGTCATTGCCACTACGAACTTCCTTGTTTTGGATTGGCTGGACAATTGGCGACGGACCTCGTAATTTTGAATTTCAATCAAGTGATGAGAACAACACCTGAGCTAGTACTCCTCTCTTCTAACTTCCAAACCATGCCAATGGGAAGATTTTGTGCCTCGATAGATTTAGCGAGAATCAGCCCCAGTTTCATTGCGGGTCATTAGTAGCAAAAGACTCGAATCCACGACTTGACGAAAACCACCGTTTGGGAATCTTAGAGAATGACACACTAGGCTACCACCACCCCTATCTATATTCAGAATGAGCATTTTGTTTCATATATATGTGGAAATTGAACTTGACTTATCGTTTAGAACGCGGGCATAGAACGTCTCACCACCAGAGAGCGCTACTACTGTCTCGGCGAAATTCCGCTAGAGCAGGGGTCTCCAAACTTTCCAGCCTTAGGGCCATATTGATTACTCCAGTAAATTCCAAGGGCCAAAACCATATTATCATTCATTGTTGCCGGAGGTAAAAAGTTGAATCAGTCCACTAGTGGTGTAAAATATGATTACTTTATTGCCAGATGCCTCTAGCGACGGGAACGCTTTAATTTTATGCCTCTAGCGACGGGGACGATACTCATTTAATTTCTGCCAGATGCCTCTAGCGACGGGGAAGCTGATGTATTTTCCGTATCGTATGGGTATCCGTTATAATGGGGTACCCGCATCGTATCGCCATAGTAATCATTGATTACAAAAGTAATGAAATACACAAGTAATCATTGATTACTTTTTTCTTCAGTAATCGTTACTTCGGTTCCTAACGAGTAACGAGTACTCAAGTAACGAATGAGTATTTTTTTTACATGAAAAAAAAAGTCCGAAAAAGTACGCCACGTTTAAAAAAGGCTGCAAATCGGACTAAAGTCCGCAAAACGGCAACACTGCATATTATTAATTTTCCTGTCATTATCTGTAATTTCTAGATTAGTCGTAGAGTACGAGCGAGCCATGAGGAGTAACGTGACAGGACATCTGGTGGACACAAGCGGAAATAGGTAGTACCTTCTATCGCTAACAGATGGCGCTAATAGCACTTACAGAATAATCTCGTTGGTTCGAGAAAGTTCTGGTGTCTTCCACTCACTTCTAGATGGCAGTAAGTGGAATATATAAGAAGGCTAGTGACGCAACCACAAGTCAGTTCCTATGACACTGCTGTGAAATAAAATAGTGCGTACCTCCTTAAAACGTGTTTGTGCGTGTTTAAGTTTAAGACATCTTTGTAACAATATTTTGATTTGAATTGTTGCTTTTGTGTGTGATTTAGTAGAATGGAAAAGAAGCGAAAAATTGATAGTGAATGCAGAAAATTCAAAGATCAGTGGAACATTCAGTATTTCGTAATTGAGTCCAGTAACAAGGCGCTATGTTTGATTTGCAATGAAAGCATAGCCGTTCTCAAAGAATATAACATTAAACGTCATTATGAAGCAAAACATTTTCAAAATTACTCAAAATATACAGGAAGTTTGCGGACAGAAAAATTCGAAGCTATGAAGCTCGGATTGAAATCGCAGCAATCTTTATTTACAAAACTCAAAACTGAACAAGAGGCTGCAACTCATGCCAGCTTTCGTGTGGCTCTTGAAATTGCAAAACGTGGAAAACCATTCACCGATGGAGAAATGGTCAAAGAATGCATAATCGCAGTAGCCGAAGAAATGTGCCCTGAAAAGGTAAATTTATTAAAAACTGTCAGTATGTCAGCAAACACTGTGGCTCGAAGGGTAGAAGACATAGCTGAAAATATATCCTCTCAACTGTTCAACGAAAATGGACATGTTCAGTGGTTTTCTTTGGCCTTGGATGAGTCAACGGATGTGTCAGATACTGCTCAGGTGTTGATTTATATTCGAGGAGTAGATAAAAGCTATGAAGTGCATGAAGAACTTCTTGATATGTATAGTATTCATGGCACAACTACTGGTTCAGATATTTTTAAAGGAGTTGAAATGGCCATTAACCAAAAGAACCTTCGATGGAAAAACTTGAAATGTATTACAACTGATGGAGGCAAAAACATGAGTGGGAAAGATAAAGGAGTGGTCGCTCTTGTGTCAAAGGCTGTAGAAAATGACGGTGGTTCAAAACCAATAGTCTTACATTGTATCATTCATCAACAGTCTTTGTGCGGAAAATGTTTGGATATGTCTGAAGTTCTGAAACCAGTCATATCAACTGTTAATTTTATCAGATCTTTTGGGCTGAATCACCGACAATTCGTGCAATTTATTGAAGAGATTGGAGAAAATGACTTACCTTATCATACTGCCGTACGTTGGCTTAGTTGTGGGAAAGTCCTTCAGCGCATTTTTGAACTTCGAGCAGTGATCGAAATTTTTTTGAATGAAAAGCATCGCCCTCTTACTGAATTGCAAAACAACGCAGGGCTGTGGAAGTTAGCATTCTATGTTGATTTGACAAAACATGTGAACGAACTGAATTTGAGATTGCAAGGAGAAAACCAGCATCTTCCTGATTTATACACTAATATCAAATCATTCCGGAAGAAATTGATACTGTTTCAATCACAACTACGAAGTAAATGTTTTTCACATTTTAAAACATGTGAAATATTCAGCCACACCACTGAGACCGAGTTTCCTATCGATTTTGCAATCGAAACTTTGAGTGCTTTGAAAATAAATTTTGATACTCGTTTCTCGGACATTGATGCCATTGCGAATCAAATTAAGATTTTTCAGAATCCTTTTGATACTGTCATTGAAACCCTAGTCCCGGAACTTCAAATGGAAATGATTGATCTTCAGTGCAGTGATATAATTAAGAACAAATATCAAAACTTATCTTTGTTGGAATTTTATAAGTGTCTTCCACTGACACAATTTGATAATTTGCATAAATTTGCTCGTGGGCTGTTTTCTGTTTTTGGTACTACTTATTTGTGTGAGAAGACCTTTTCCAAAATGAAGTACACAAAAATGTTTACAGATCTAAATTAACTGATGAGCATCTTAAATCTCT
>BMAW01132279.1:0-25053 GCA_019974015.1 Nephila pilipes | reverse complement strand
GAAGCTTGGAGAAATCATTGAGAAAAACAATTGGGAATACTCTTACGAAGAACAGTTTGCGGATCTCTTGAATGAGCCGGTTGCAATAATTACATCGAAAATGGGGATAAAATTATTTCTCGGTTCACCTTCGTACGTCAGCGTGAAAGAGTCCGATGATTATTTGGGAGTTTGGCATATAGCGATTAATTTGAGAAAAGGATTTTGTTGCCGGGAACGATTGAACGACGTTTTATACGGTATAGTCAGTGGCGGATTGTATGATAAATGGACTAACGATATTGCCTTTCGTGATAAATTGCAAAAGAGATTAGAAGTGAAACATGAAGAGCCGGAATCGCAACTCACCTTAAAGGATTTGAAAATGGCCTTTTTTGTATTATTCGTTGGACACGCTTTGGCCTTAATGGCTTTCTTGGCAGAACTATTGATACCAAAACGCTTTGACATTTTTTACTCTTAAATTACTTTCACGAGAAAAATGTATTGTTCCACTATAAGATAAATAACTTTTTGCACGATTTTTCAATAATCCAATGAAAATATTTTATTTTAATAGGAAATGGGTTGTTTCAAAATGTAACACCATATAATTTTTACTAATTAAGCTAAATTTTTTCCCTTTTTAATTAATTTCTTATATTAATATTTTTCATTGAAATTATCATATATATTTATGAAGTATATATTATTTTGTACGTTATTAAACTGTATATTTGCCGAAACGTCGTTGTTCCACAACTAATTTTGATGATAATTAATAAGATTTATCACTCGTAATCCTTTTTTATAAGACGCAATATTTTTCAATTGTTCAGACACAAATCTTAAATATTGCTCATTAATATTATAAAAATATGTTTTTAATATATTTTCTTGTAAAATAATTGTCTGTACTATTTACTTTCAATGACTTTTGTCGTACGTTTTCACACACATACATTAAAGTAACTTAAACGCTATATTCTTAATTTATTTTTTTATTGTTATTACTGAAGTACGACATGGAATTTCTTTTCCCTAAGCTTATTCAAAATTTCATTTATTTATTTAAATTTTTTTTTCTGCAAGAAAAAAAGTCGTTTTAAGATGTGAGAAGTTAGGTCAAAATAAATAAAATTTTGAAGTATTAAGTATCACCTACCTAAATTATCTGCACAGTTTTTGAAAAATATTATTTCGAAGAAATTTCAATCGAAGTACAGATTATAAGTATTAATTAACGAAAGCTCAATAAATAATATCGGACACTGTTATTCTTATTTTTGAATCCTTACCCTAAATTTATAGCAAACGATTTCCTATTTCTTTTTTCTTGAAAACAAACAGAAGGGGGTTGATATTTGGAGGGAGATTTATTTTCATTACCTGTTTCTTCTGAACAGGAAAATGTGCAACTATCTTACTTAAAATGAATAAAAATTAAAAATTACCACAGGTATATAATTAGGAATGTTGAAAATAGTACATTACAGGTAGGATGAAACACAGGAAAATAGCGGCAAAATCTCAAGTTTATAATTAGGAATATTGACAGTAGCCCTTTAGAAAGAAGGTTCAGATAAAATTTAAAATTTTATACATATAATGATACAGATGCGAGATTCACTTCATCCCAATTCAAGACAGTTAATTAAATACAGTGTGGAAGATAAGAGAAATAAAGTTTAACTTCAATAGTACATCGAACGGCCTTCTGCTGCAATACATGACACAGCACGGTCCAGCATTGAATCGATTAAGCGTCGGATGTTGTCCTGAGGCATATGAGCTCAAGTATTTTTAACAGCCACCTCCAAATCACATACAGAGTGACGAGGTAGCATCTGGCGTTTATGCTGTTCCTTCAAATAAAGGGTACAAGTCCGTGAAGTGTGCCGGCCATGAAAGAGTTTGAACATGACAGAGAAAGTCTTGAGTTACTTGACATGGATGCGGATAAGCATTACTTTGCAGAAAAATTGCACCGGAAAGACCATTTAGGAAAAGTCCCGAGAAGAATCGGAGAATGTCGTCAACATCATTCCCGTAAGCAGTTAACCCTTATCCCCATAACAAACCTGAATTCAATGCTAAACACCACATTTTGCCAATCTGTGGCATTCCACGTCGCTATGGAGTGGTTCTGTTATAGACTGAGTCACTGATGTTTGGGTGTTAAAGACAATACACGAAAAGCGGGGTTGCATTTAAGATTAGTTTCCGAAAGGTGTCTGGAAATGGTTTATGGAACAAAGGACAACCCTACACCTGATTGCATCGCGGAATGAATAGCTGTGGGATTCATGTATTCTTGCCGTACGATCCTTCAATTCTTTCGCCTTTCAGCCTTCGTGATCGCTCCGGATTCAATTCTCCGCAAGTGCATAGCATCTCCTGTCCACTTCTTTCAACATGTTCTGACGCCATACTCTGAATGATCATAGTTGCAACATGGCTAGTAACATGGTGCGTCGACCTGCCTGGGATTTTCATGCCAAAGATTCCCTCTCAAACTCGCTTAACTTGATCAAAATGTCTTCTCACTCGACGATTTGGTATTCTTCACTTACTAAAATCATCTTAGAGACGGAATGTGGTTTTTACATTTTTGAATCTCCCTCTATCCTCCAGTTAAAGAAAGTCCCACTTTCTAATTTTAGTCCCACTGCAATGTGGGCAGTCGTGCTGATTAGCCCAAAATTGGATCCATTTCGTATCGGAAATCATTCAACTATTTTGCAAAATTTCGAGAGTTTAACCCACTTCCTTTTTGATGCGCTGTTTTCAATATTGCTGAGTGTATTTTCTTTTCTCTGAATAACTTAGAATTTATTTGAGCTTTCCTTCCTGATTGTTATTGGAATCAAAGGTAAAGATCTAAATAACAACTTCTTTTAAACGTGTTCGTCTAAAAGAGAGAAATTACTCAGCTCTGCTTTTGGTCTAATTGTTAATTAACATTCTCACCAATTCTTTTTTCAATTACATTATTCAATTTGAGTTTTCTTTACTTCTCCTTCATTCTGGGTCCATCCTTTAAAATTAGGAAATAATAATTTCTTTATATTAAGTGATGATGCTGACGAAAACCAACAATATCTCAGAAGGAGAAATAAGAGCTGTGGCACCATAAAAATTAATGAATATATTCTCATCTGTTTCTGCTGCAAACTACGATATTTAGAATAATAATTTTAAAGAGTGAATTCGAACTACTTCGGGAAATTTTTCAGAAGAACATGCAATAGATTTATATACCATAATGTGACCTATTTTTAACATAATGCTTGTTAGTCAGAGGCTTTTTATCAATTTAATTACTAGAACTCTTACAATATATGGGATTATACAGAAATTTTTAATATTTAAATTACGTCAAAAACAAACTAGGTAAATTTTGCAATTGAATTTTACATGCACATGAAATAAAGACTAAATAATTTTACTATTTAGTGTATTTTTATAATGCATACTCATTCCAATTTTTTTTCCAAAGAACATTTTGAGATCGTCAATATGCATTTTAAAACATAAAATGTAACACTAACTACTCGATGATTTTTTCCTGCTCCACCTTTACATGCATTAGGACAAGATAGTCTGCGTTTTTTACAATGTAAATTTTTAAATTGTATTTAAGATTAATATAAGACGAAACCTATGTTGTTGTTGTTTTTATTTTTATTTTTGTGTATTATGAAAGAGAAATGATAATAAAAGTAGAACATAAACTTACATAATGTGATTCAAGTGTACTTTAATTAATTCAATTGACTTGATTTTTCTCAAAAACGTGAAAATTAATCATATGTATATATGCAGTAATTTGAGTTTTATTCGAGTTATCTAAAGAGAAGGTGTGAGCCATAGAACACGTAAATATCAGTCTTTAAAAATGAGAATTTCATCTAAAAATACGGAAATCCTTTCTATATTTGCAACACACAATTATAAGAACGATAAGAAAACATTACAAGGATTGTTTTTATCTGTATCAAAGGACACGGGAGACTAAACGGTGTTACATTTTCTAGAAAATTGCGTTAAATATAAGAATGCCACCTGACGAGACTAAAAAGTTTCGCAAAAAAGTATGGGCTAGAGCAGGGGTTGGTAATCTGCGGCTCGCGAGACGCACTTGGCTCTTTTGATATATAGTAGCGACTCTCCAGTTCCATACGAAAAAATCAAGAATTTACCATCAAAAACGTCAAAAAATAAGAAAAAAAAAATATTTTTAATACGTAATTTCTCAATAGCTCCTATTTTCATAATCTTTAATTACAAATCACTACGCTTAACATGACCGTAATGATATAAATTTGAACTATTGTTTTGTTCTTAGAGATGAGACTCCATGACCGTGTTTATCTTTCAGCTAATTGCATTCCATTTCCATCTCCCCCAAACAGCCAACGTCTAGAGTCTAGACAACATATCTAGACTCTAGACGAGTTGTCAGTCAGTCATCATCGGATAGCGCGATCGACGTTACATTGCATGTGTGTTAATTTAATAACTTGCGATTTTGCGTGTCTATTCGTTAGTTGTTTCAAGAAGAGTACGATTTAGAAGCGAATTATATTCTTAGAGGTATGTAAGCGTATATAATAAAATCAGTAACCGAATTGAATTACATATCTGAGGATCGTGTTAACGAAGTAATAATGGAAAATGAATTGTTTGCCGTTTTAAATAGCTAAATAAAATTTTAAAAAAAAGCGTTTTTTTTTCAATTTCGCCACCAGCATGGGATCTGGTAAAAATAAGAGAATTGAAGAAAAAAAAAACAAAGAACTGAATCAGGATTGGACGGAATCGTTTGCATTCGTATGGATCACAAATGACCTTCCGATTTGTCTCATTTGCCCCGAAAAACCCAAACACAACAAGAAGTCAAATTTCGAGAGACACTTCACTACAAAACATATCTAATTTGTTGGTAAATATCCAACCAGTAACACACGAAAAAAATCTGTTAAGAACTCCAAAAAAACATTCAATTTCCATGCTCAGAAACTGGGAGCAATCTTTCAATAATGTAAATCTGGCAAACTTTGCAGTATCATTAGAAATTGCAAAAAGAGGAAAACCATTCACAAATGATAAGTACGTCAAAGATTGTTTTATACGTTCTGAAGAACTATTTCATGATTTTAAAAACAAAGCAAAAATCATGTAAAAAATCAAAGATTTGCCATTATCTGCTAAAATGGTACAAGATTGAACTGCTAAAATGTTTTCAAATGTATCACATATGCAAGTGGAAGACATTCAACTAGCCTCATCTCTTGCTATAGATAAGTCTTGCGATATAAAAAAAACATGGCACAAGTTGCTCTTTTCGTCAGGTATATGTCGTCCCAAGGTCCAAAAGAATAACTGTTACGATTGCAACCGCTCTCACGTTAAACTTGTTTAGAAGATAAAGCAAATGCTGTACAAAATGTCTGTAAGATAATGGAATCGATATAAATAAAATCGTTCTATAGCAATTGATGGAGATAGAAGTATGACAGGAATAAATAGAAGGGTAGCATCAATTCTTGAGAAAAAAATAAATCGTGAAATTCTAATATTTCACTGCATAATTCATCAAGAAGTGCTTTGTACCGAAGCATTTTCGGCCGAAATAGTTGAGGTCATGGACTTGGTAATTAAGATTATTAACCGCATTTTGGCAAAATCATTCTACCATTGCCCCTTTCAGGATTTCCTTAAACAAATAGATAGCCAGATTTCTGACCTTCTACTGCACAATAAAGTGCGATGGCTTTCCAGAGTTAACGTATTGCAACGTTTTGCTTTGCGCTTGAGTGAAATAAAAACATTCCTCAATGAAAAAAGCATTCAACATCCCAGAATGGAAGAAAACAAACGGCTGCAAAAATTCAACTTCATGGTAGATACCACAATGAAACTAAATGAGCAAAATCTAAAACTGCAAGGACAGGGCAACTCAAACTATGCGTTGCTTGAAGAAGTAGTGTTTTCGAAAAAAATTACTTCTTTTGGTTAAAGACATGAAGAGTGGAAAATTACTTCATTTTAAAAATCTGAAGCAATATCGCGATGAGACTAATACTATTATTAACACAAATTACTTCAGCATAGCTTTAAAAAACATGAAGGATGGATTCTCTGAGAGATTCGAGCAATTCAAAACAAACAAAAGTACTCTTATATAAGCCTTTATAGTAAATCCTCTCAACACAAATACAAAAGAGGTCAACATTGAGCCATTTGGAATTGATGCTTGATCGATTCAAATGCAATTGCTGGATTAGAAAAACTAAATACTTGTGGAGGGGCAAGTTCACAGAACTCGAGAGTAAATTGGAAGAGTTGCATGACCAGAAATGCGTGCGCATCGCTCAACACAAATGGACAGCTCTAACAGAAATTCTGCGAGTTCAGGCAATCATATTCGGGGCATGGAATAAACTTCCAGAATGCTACAGTGAGGTGAATAAGCTGGCATATAAAATGATGATAATCTTCGGTTCGACATGTTCGAGTGAGTAAACGTTCTCTTGCATGAATATAATAAAAAGTAAAGCTAGAAGTCAGCTAAGAAATAAAAATCTAGAGTCGTGCTCGAAACTTAAAACAACAATTACAAGCCAGATCTAATCAAACTTTCAAAAAGCATGCAAAGCCAATGCTCCTATTGATGTAACTATTCTATATTTGTGTTTTTATATGAATAAATATTTTTCCGTATTTAAAATTGTTTATTTTAAATCAAAATTATATATATATATATATATATATATATATATATATATATACATGAAGCATATTAAATCGAAACTTTTTTAGTGGCTCTTTAAAAACTGGGAAATTTTTTAAATTGCAACTTTTGACTCTTCCGTTTCAATAGGTTGTCGATCTCTAGGATAGAGGTTGATAGGGTCAAAATTAAAGTGGAAGTCACATATAGGAGACGCAAAAGTGAAAAGCTATATTTTCTCTTATATATATGTGTGTGTGAGTGTAAAACTTTAACCTTTTAGAATTTATCACTAAACTCCATTTCTTCGCTTTCACTGATAAACTTGTTCTGCCACTTCAGATTTATTATAGACACACACTTTCTTCACTTTACTCAATAATAATAAACTTCTGATACATAATAAGAGTTCCTTTCAATCCTTTAAGTCCAGTTGCATTACATTGGTGACCTACACAAATTACTGTTAACATAATTAGTCACGTAACGAATTTCTTAACTGTTATCTAAAATTTTAAGACAAGGAACAAGGCTGGTTGATCAACAACAACAATAATTTATTGAGTACTATTTTATCGCATTTGAGTACTATTTCCTACTCCTGATTCCTACTCGCCAAAAACACCCCCTACAGGTAGGCTTTTTACATTGGAGATAACATTGTGTTAGTTCCTGACATAACAATTTTTCCTCATCGTATAAGTTTACAATTAACACAAAAACATAGCACTCGACAAAGTACTTCATGTGTCAAAAATACTAAATATTAACCTGATCCATAACCTGAAAGAATGGCATTACTAAATTGCTCTTGGAAAAATCTTACTTAAAGCTTCAAAGCATTAAATAGTTGCACTTTAAAACCGTTAATTATCAGAAAAACACACAAGAAATTATTCAAATTCTTTAAAACATTCGCAAATATCAAATAAAAATCTGATTTCCTGGGGATCATTAAGCATCTTATACAAATAAATGTATCAAATATCTATATTCAAATCCTTCAAAACACTTAAAATATCAAATTCACACATATATCTTTTTATGTCATTAATTATCTTGCTTCAAAATACCAAACTCATATCACGGATACATCAATTTTCGTTTACAAATAAAAATATAAAATTCATATCCTCCAAATTACTGATTTCATACTTCAAAACATCAAATTCTTAGCTCCCACAGCATAAATTTCATATATGAGTATTAAATATCTACGTAATTTATTTACACATATAAAATAATTAATTCTCATACGCACGGAGAAACCTCAACACTCGTAGACTATAAAGTGTCAAAATGGTTCCCACAGAAAAGGAAAAAGAAAAAAAAATCTTGAACATGACTCAATCGTTGTAACAGAATTCTAAGAATCTTAATAAATCTTTAAAAAAATAATTATTTTCTTTTTCAAATTGTAAAATCAAAACTAAGTATTCTATGAGCATATTACTTTAAATTATCAATTATTTTACTCTTCATAATAGATCATATACATACTAAGACATGTGTTGTCCCATACTAAAGATTACTTATCGTTAAACCAATGTCTAATCCATAAAGTACCCTTTAAAACAATCACATTGAATAATTTAAATCCTTGTGAAAATAAGTCATATATTGTTACCAATAAGAAAATCAAAACAAAACATTTGTTGAGATATTTGAATTTCTTATCCTTATAAGAAGTTCAATCAATAATATGTTCTTTAAAATAATCACATTCAATAAACCTCCAAAATAATCAAATTAAAAAAATTCCAGAAATTCTCACTCTAAGAATATTTATATGTTCCATAAGAAAATAACTGTTCACTAATTCTTAACAAATATGCATTTCAGATAAAGGCTGCTAAATGAATACAAGGGTATAGTTCTTAAATGAGCTTTCATACTGAGTAACGCAAAAATAATAAAAAGAGTTCGAGATTTTAGACTTTAAGTCCTCTTCATAGTTCCTATCCTCATAATTCTTTTTTTTAAAATACTGTCTATGGTTAAACAACAACAACAACAAAAAAGAATAAAAAAAGAAAGAAAAAATCACTAAACTTTCACACCGATGATCCGTAGAAGACCATTTTCTTTCCAGCTGTGATTGTCGTAATTGTTCTCTGCCGACGAGATCTGTAAAAACAGTTTTCCTCTCTGGTCAAATGACATGGGAGACGGGTCATTGTTTCACCCTTTATTTTGTAATCTCCCAGAAGGGGTCCTTCTATAAACAGATAAATAGTTTCTTCACTCTTCTGCAACTCACATGTTGTATTAGTTACACCCCTTTCACAGCTTTAGTCATAAACTGGCCACGTATTCCATCTTTTGTAACTCCCTGCAGAAATAGTGTCGTTGGTTGTCTATTACTCGGGATGATTACATTTTCTTTCCCTTACCTTAGTGAGGTGATTTGCTCCCCATACTATCTCTTTCCCTTTATTATGGGAGCGGCACTTCTACTTGGGCTGTAATTTATTCTCGCACTCCGTGGTCAAAAGGGACTGGTTTAAGCCATCCTCCTTGTGTAAAGTACTCTCCGTAATGAGATGTATTGACCCATAGTCTCTGAATCTTGCCTCGTGATGACCTTTTCACTGGACGGGAAGCCTGCGGTAATTTTTCTTTCTGTCCACTTTCCTGTTTATCCCTTTTTCGGTGAAACCCCTCGTCTTGTTGTGGTATTTACTTTTTCTTTCAAAAAGATGTGATATCTTATACGACGTTTCTTCCCTTGTGGTAGAATCGTTCCTTTCGCTTAAAAATTCATGTTTTCTTCTTTACGAGGTGGAAACCTATTCACTCGTTATGTCCACATAAATTATTTCTCGCAAAACTTTCCTTTTTTTCATCTGTATTGGATTTGATTGGGAATAATATTGAAGAACATTCCCTCATTTTTCTATATTTTTTTTTTTTTTCAATTTAAACAGATGCTTCCGTTCTTAGTTTGTCCAATTGATTCGGTAAATTAGAAATATCTTCTCTCGACTTAATTTGCATTTTCAATACTGATTTCTCCCTTTCTCCAAAAGAAATATTTTCCCCCGTACCATTTTTTCTTTACTCAATCTTTCTTCTCGTCGAATATCCAACAGTTTTTACTTTTGCTCTTAATTTTTATTTTTAATCTGCATTTCGTTTTTTTCTTCTTCTTTTGAAATATATGTTTTACTCCTCAAATTACTAATTGACTCAAAAAATTAGAATTTTCCTTTTTCTTACCATTAGAGCTTGCAATAATTTTTTTCTCTGTGAATTGCTTCTTTTTGTTCCCGTAGGGGTTGCGTTAATCTTTCATTTTCCTTCTGAATTCTAGGTCACTTCTGATCTTTCGTTTTCAATTAAGATTTAAGCTCTTACTCCTAAAACTATGATCTATTTTCATTTACTATTCGCCTTTCCACTGTTTCTTCAATAATAAAATTTTGTTGCCTTATAATTTGAGATAACTCTTTATTTTCATTTTGAATTTCAGTAAGCTTTTGATCTTTTGTTACCCTCAATTCAGATTTAAACTTTTCCAACTGAGAATGAAATCGTTTTTGGTGACATTTTTGCTTTTCTAATTGATCTCTTATAACTTGATATAGCCTTTTATTTTCTAGTATTTCATCTAATTCCTCATTTTTTTTTATTTTCTTCCATAACTTTGATAAGTTCACTTGGAGTAGTTTCAGCTGCTTTTGATTCATTACATGGTGTCACTCCATGGCACTCTAATTCTAAAAATAGGTAATACTTCACCTATCCAGTGTGTAGTTCTTCACTGACTCTTGCGTAAGCAATGTGTTATAAGTGCAAAAACGGACATCCAAACAATAAATCAATTGGTTCGGTTGAGTCTGGGATGACTAAAATATGAATATTATTTCTTAAAACATATTCGATCTACTATTGTCACACCTAAACTTTAAGTGGCTGGGGTTAGCTGATTACCAAATGAATAGAAATCCGTTTTACAAGATAAAATGTTCAGACCTAAGTTTTGTGCTACTGATTCTTAAAGTAAATAGCTTGAAGATTTCGTATCAAGCGGAGCAGACTTCCTACTTCCATTTAAGAATGCAGTTTACAAGAACGTATTTGATGCGGGTGATTCTTTTTCACAAATATTGAAAGTAATCAATCTGGGCTTACATTTTTTCCCCTGTGCAATATATTTTGCAATGTCCTGACTTTCCACATTATGTGCATGGAAAGCTCAATCTCTTTCGAAACGACCTAAATTTTTGCAAAAAAAAAAAAAAAAAAAAAAAACATTAAGATTTTTCTGTGATCTTTCGACTTAAATTTAACAATCTTAGATAACTTTCTTTATCCCTTTGTTCTCTTTCAATCCTATCTTTAATTATTCTTTCCAGCATTCTTTCTATATATTCTTCTTCGTAATTATAATTTATTTAACCTTGGGAATAAAAACGTCCGAGGGAACATTTTCGCTAATTCAGAAGCAAGCTGAACTAATTCGCTCTTACATCCTTTTGAGAGGAATGACATTTTTAATACTATTTTACTACGCTCTTTATTATTCAAAACAAATAATATCAGTAACTAATCACTTCCAATCGCATAAGGGAAACGATGGTTTGGCTTTAAAATGTCGCACTAAAAGGAAAACGACGGCTGTTCATAAGGAAAACGAAAATTATTTACTTTTTCTCTCTTTCTCTCTTTTCAGTTTGTTTCTAAGTTCATAGTTGCGTATATCTCATAATGCAGACTATTCTATGTTTCTTTCTGTGGTGAATCCCATAAATCACTTTTTTTTTCTTTCTTTCACAGTCCTGGTATGTTAATATACAAAAAAAAAAAAAAACACCTGCTTTTTTTTTCCTCTCTTTTATCGTCCGTAGTCTTCGTCGGTTGACATCACATTTCTAAATGTAGATTTTTTTCTCCATTTAAACATATTTTTTTTAAACTTTTATTTTTAGAACTTATTAACTCAACTACTTTTTTCACTTTTACTGGAAAACTTCTTCCGCTACTTCTGATTTATTATAGACACGCACTTTCTTCACTTTACTCAATAATAATGAACATCTATCCCATAACAACAGTTCCTTTCATTCTCTTAAGACCTGTCGCATTACCTTGGTGATCTATGCAATAACTGTTAACATAACTGGTCACCTAGTAAATTTCCTATCGGTTCAATTAAATTCTAAGATAAGGAACAAGCCTGGTTGCTCAACAACAATATGCGCAAGTTGCATTCGTTCAAGGTCGACAGTTGGAATCTACCTGCGAGTCAACATTTCTTCTCGAAGGCTTATGTAAAGACCCATAAACTGCAGTAAAATGCATTTTAGAGCATTTTCTATATATATCACTCGCTAAGCAGTAAAATCGGGATAGGTTTCATCTTCCTGTTGCTACGCTTTACATTCTACATATATTATAGATTTTAAGTTAATTTGAGATCAAATATTACTTCTAATATTCTTATCAAACTTATAATTCTGATTTAATTTTATGAATAAAAGTCTCGAGTTTAGATTTGATTTCGTACACTTTATTTGGCTTGCTCGTTCATTCAACGACATATTTTTGGTGGTGCCGCTGGGTAACAACCATAATGACGGAGCTGCTATGAAGAAGTCAATGCTTTCAAGGGTCTATGCCTTCTCGAATCAGGTCAATCACCATTTCCAAGAAACTCTTGAAATAAATGACTGAACCAACGATTTATGATAACAAAGAGCCAAAATCTACAGCTTTGCTCAACATATCGCAAATCCCTAAGCAATGAACGGATTATATACTTTAATCACTTTGATGAGAAGATGTGTCTGACGAGAATGTCGTTTTTTTTCATTGGAACAGATGGTTTGATAATAATGAGGACATTATCACAAATTGAACTACATTCAGAAAATAACTGAACTATGTAATTTGCTTTACAGAAGATTTAAGATGCCAAACTCAAACGTGCTTGCTTATACATGTACAACGATTTGATGAAACGACCATCTAAATTCAAGATAAACTTGTCATGTGCTCTCCAAGTGAACCCCTCCATTCAAGAAGACGTGATATTTTCTCATCAGATAAAAGGAATTGCAGAAGTTTTATATCAGACCCTATTGGTTCAGAACTATAAAACTGTTGATGAATTTGTAAAATGTTGCCGACGGATTGGAAAATCTTTACTTGACACGCATCGCCCGGATTTTGTTTCAGAGGCTACCCAATCTTTTTGTTATATCAACCGATACGGACAATGTTGATCTACAATACCAGGAACATAATATTGTTTAAGAAGAGCTTCAAAGATCTTACCGGAAAGGCAATATACCAATGATGAATCCGCATCTTTAAATGCCATTGCATCTATAGTACAGGAGCAAGTCGTGGAGACTCGTACCGTTCATTAATCCAAGAAGATGCAATACCACTCTTCATAGCCATGTTACAATTAGCCAACTACCTAGACGTCTATTTAGAAACTCCACAAATATACAGCATAAACAGAATTGTGGAGGACTGCCCAAAATGTGATTCTCTATTATAACGTAATGAATTACTGTAGAAAGAAACGGCGAATATTCGCAGGAGCAACGACTGCCAGAGTATTCAACTCTCGAAATCAGCAGCATACCACTATTATCATCAGCTAATAACAATAAAGCATAAAATCGGTACAGACAATATTGCTATGATCAAACAAAGACCTTACTGTATCTCACCCAGTGATAGACGTTTGATAGAAGACGAAGTGCAACGAATGATAAAGAAAGACCTCATACAACAGTCATATAGTTTTGCGATCATCTGCTGTAGTGTTCTTAAATAAGAAAATGGCGGTTTTTTCCTCGATTGTCCGAAACTAAACAAGAATACAAATAAGGACATTTGTTCTCCACAACACATTGAAGATGCACAGGACTGCCTAGCTGGGAAAGAACTTTCTCAATGATGCATTTTATGTAAGGTTATTGGCAAATAGCCCATGAAAAAGAAGACCTTTGTGGCCCCAGATGATATTTATGAATTTAAATTCGTGTCATTTGGATTATGTAAAGCTCCAGTTACGTTAAAACAGAAAATAAACTCAGTTTTTCAAGCGTTCAAGTGGAATACTTGAGTTTGCTGTCTAGATGACACAATTGTATATGCACAAATTTTCAAGACCAAATACGCTTGAGAAAAACTTTGATGCGTGTTCAAGAAGCAGGATTATCGTTAACTGGCGATGTTGGCGATGTAATTGAGGAAAATAGAAACTGTCCAGATCCTTGAAAATTAGCTTCTGTAACAAGCTTTCCAATTCCAAAAAATATTTCAGATGTCCTTAGCTTTCTGTGTTTGTTTTCGTATTATCAGCAATTTATGAGGAATTCTAAGCATGACTTGTTGAAGATAAATACAAAGCTTTCATTAAGAAATTTATAGAATATTTTTCAAACTTCAAGAAATTATACTCACTCGGTATTCTGTTGAAGGATATTAAACTCCAAACGCGTAAATAAAGTTACATTCAGACGCTAGTGTATAGACGAAGGTGTAGCACTATTGGTAGTCCAGGAAGATACAGAAAGACCCATAACCTATACATCCAAGTCCTTAATAACCACAGAAGTAAATTTCTCAACAACAGAAATGAAGTATCTTGCTGTCATCTGGGTAACCTATAAATTAAGATCTTATAAAATTGGAAAAACCCTTACTCAGACATAACCGACCAACACTCTTTCTGTTGGCTCACCAATGTAAATCATCCACCAGAAAACTTGCCAGGTGTGTTCTGAGGTTACAAGTGAAAGACATAACTATAGTATTTAGGAGTGGCCGTAAGCTTTCCGATGCCAATGCCCAGAAATTAAAACCCTCTCACCAAAGCAGAACCGACGACAATGAAGAAATTCCTTTTTTAACGTCCTTCACAGATTACAGAAAGAGAGCAATTGAAAGATAAACAGTTAAAGTTTATAATTAAAATCTTTAAGAAATATAATGAATATTGAAGCTATGAAATAAGAGAAGGTGTATTGTACAAAAGAAAATATGATCCTATGGAACAGCAACGGCTCTACGTCGTACAAAACAACTTGAATCAGATTTGCTAAAAGTTCACCATGATGTGCCAACTGCAGGTCATCTCAGATTTTCTAAGATGTGTGACCAAATAAGAAAAAATAATATTAGTCAAAACTTAATGGCAGTTATTCGCCGATATTTTTCGTACAGCAGAGGATGCCAAAGAAAACGAAATTTCAATTTCCAGCACGTCAACTTTACCGGATAAAGCCACCTGACGTACCATTTGCAAAAATCGGAATTGACCTATTGGGACAGTTTCTCGTTACACGAAACGGAAATAGGTGGATAATTGTTTGTATAGATTACTTGACAGATTCACAGTACAAAAACACTTACCAAATGCTGCGGCCATCGAAGTCGCTAACTTCATTGTCGTAGAAATCTTCCTGAATCATAGTGTTCCCACAGAAATTAAACTGATCGAAGGCGATCGATTTTATCAAATATTATGAAAAATATTTAACGATTTTACAAGATTTCGCAGCTTCTCACGCAACTACCTATCATCCAGTGACCAACGGTTTGACAGAAAGATTTAACAGAGCATTAAGGTACATGCTGCCCATGTACGTAGATGTCGAACAAAGAAATTGAGACAACACGATACTCTTTGAGACCTTATAATTCAGCAAAACTAGAATTGACGCGATTCAGTCGCCTTTCTTATTCACGGGAGAGATATCCAGTTTCCTCCTGAATTTCCGCGAAACATAACAGAAACGCATGATAATTATTATTAAAATCTTATCACCAGGACTGAAGAAACAAGACAAGTGGCAAAACTCCTCATTTTTTAAGCTGAGGCAGAGGATAAACGCTGATATGTTAGATATCGACCAGTCGTCTACAACATAGGAACACCATTGAATATTTACACTCACTGTTCGAGAAGCTCTTAAGACGTTATTTTGATCTCATCGAATTACTCGACAATTGCCTGATGTAATATATCAGGTAGAAAGTATTTCAGAGTGTGTCGATGTCAAAAGATGTCGTCCACGTCCTGAAGTTGTAACCCTATCTTGATCCAAATCATCTAATGGAATAAAAGAGTGTCACTAAATTTTCAAGGAGGCAGATTACAAGGAATCAGATCAGATTTCAACGGCCCACAGCTTCTTTCTTGAAGGAGAGAATGTTGGGATACTCGTTTTCTGCTCTTGCGCCATAATACTACATTCATTCACTCACCGCACCCTATTAAACTTCCCCCCCCCCTTGTTGCATTCGACTATAGTCGACAGATGAATTCTACTTCCGAGCCCGCATTTGTTGTCGAAGGCTATTGCAAAGATGTCTGAACTGAAGTTAAATGCATCTTCGAGTATTTTCTATGTATAACTCTCGCTAAATAGTAAAATAGAGATAGATTTTCGTCTTTCTGATGCTGCACTTTGCTTTTTATAATTACAATTGATTTACGTGTGGATATTAAATAACGAGACTGACGCTGCTACAGAAGAAGAACGCATGCGGGAAAATGCCAGTGACCGACAGCTATTTAGTGTGAAGCCATCTCTTTCGAATGAAGTGCCTCTACCTTTAGTGAACGAATCCGTATAGTCGTAGCCTTCGTTCGTATTAGTTTTTTTTTATTCCTTCTGAAAAATGATAAGTGTAATAATAAAGTAACGAGCAGCTGTGAAAGTTCACATCAAACTTGGAAAACCACAACTCAAATGTATTGAAAGAAGTATATGGCAATATGAGTGCTTAACGCATGCACGTATTTTTGAGTAGTTTAAGCGTTTTCAAGATGGCCGAGATGGTGTTGAAGATGATTCATGGCAGGGTCACCCTTCCGCATCAAAAACGGATGACAACTTCCGTTAAGTATTTGTGCAATTGCTGGAAATTTAGGTATAGACAAGGAATCCGAATGGCAAATTTTAAATAACTTTCTTAACATGCAAAAAGTGTGTGCCAAAATGATGCCTAAAATTCTCACGTTAAACCAACAAGATGTCACAAAAATGTTTGTATGGACACTTGAATGCCATTAAATATGATCAAAATTATTGGAAACCATTAATAACGTGTGACGAATCGTAACTTTTTACCTATGATCCTGCAATGAAAGAAGAGCCCATCTTCAAGGATAGCTAAAAATGCCCGAAAGAGCAAATGTAAATTCAAAGCAATGATGATTATTTTTTTCGGTATTCATGATATCTGACCTTCACTGGGTTCTTGAAGATCAAACTATTAATCAACATTACTAACTCACGTTCTTGCTGATCTCCGTGAAAGAATAAGTAAGAAACTACCCAATTTGTGGAAGGACATATCATTCCGTAATTTCTGGCAAGAGGTTTCTAGCCAATCATATCATTCCAGTGTTAGATCATCCACTTTATTCAACGAATCTAGCGCCATACGAAATGTTCCTATTTCTTATGGTGAAATCCGCTTTAAAATGAACAAGATTTGAGTCCATTGAAATTGTGAAGGAGAACGCCGTATGCATCCTGAACGAACTGACAAAAGAAGACTTCTTGAAATGTTTCCAACAATGAAATATTTGTAAGGAGCATTGTAGGGATACATAAGAAGCGTTTTTGTAGATGATAAGAAGTGGATAGGCGTAAGAAATCAAAATAAATCAATGCTCGTACTACTTTAGATGATGAGAAAAAGGTCGAGAGGCCGAATTTCTGTTTTTATGAATCTAAATCGCAAACTTCAAGTGATCGATTTAAACACTCAAACGGGATATCTTATCGACAAGCATAGTGACGTTTCTTGTCATCTTCAATCACATCTGGCGAAAGAGAAAAAGTTTTATTTTTTACCTTTAGTTTACGAATAGTTCTGTAATTTAGACATTCGATACGAAATGTTGATGACATTAGATTCAGACTGGAGAGGTATAATTTACAGTTGCGTTTCATTGTTGAAGTAACGAAACCCATCATCGGTGCTGATTGCCTGTAGCAGATTCATTTGTTGGGGGACTTACACTAACGCTATTTAATCGACTCTTCAACCGGTCATTTTAACTCAACTTTCCAATAATAAAAGGATTTAATACAGAAATTTGTATAATTTATTTCATAATAGTTCATAAGGGTATTAACGATGATATTTTTTTTTTATGCATTCGTGAAACAAATAAATGAGTTTGGACTCTAACTCTTTTAGAGTTGTAAAGTTTTTTTTTAACAAAATAGAAAATGCTATTCTACTTACTTGTGTCTAATCGACCTATAACACAAATATGCATTAAAATACATATAACAATAATTTTTTTTATTTCTTGATTTTGTCATCAAAAAATGTTTGATAGATGTCGCGTGATAGAAAAAGTTTTTCTTCGCAAGTTTGCTTTTATTCGAACGAGGTTTAAGTTTCATATGGGCAAAAAAATTAATAAATCGATAAACCTTCATTCTAACATGCAGATGGAAGTCAGAGTTGTAGATTAAACAGAAGAAACACCTGATATAATTACATAGTATATTCAAGATAAAGATCAAGTAGTAATTGTGGTAAATTAACCACCTCACACACATGCAAGGAGGAGCGAATATCTGAGTGTATTTTCTGCAATATATCTGACTGCAATTTATGTATCTGTTTCTTTTTCTGCTTCTTACAATCAAAATGAGCACATCTTTTAGATGTCTTTTTGGGTAAATGGAATTACATTTCGTAGAAAAATCAACAGAATCGAGTAACATATTTCTTGCCCTTTTGTGTGTGAAAACTGTATTATAAATAAACATACAACATGAAGAATCTTTATTTTCCCAGTAATGTAAAGGTGGCCGCAGTCGAACTTGAGAGCGTATTCACAATAAAAAAAGTGAATGATCAAATCGTTTTCGATGGAGTGGAGGGAAAACTGATACAATGTCTGGCCGATAAACTCAATTTCGAGATCGAAGTTCTTATACCGCCTAATGGAGTAGTGGTATCAAATTACGGAAATGGAACTTTCGGTGGCATCGTTGGAATGGTGCAGAGAGGAGAAGCTGATATGGGAATAATGGGCTTAACTATTTCTGAAAGAACCGCAGGAGCCGTTGACTTCAGCATCCCCTTTAGTGCCCTAGAGTATATTTTTCTCACAAAAGAACCTAAACAGATGCCTAAGATATCAGCATTCACCTATCCTTTCACCTGGAATCTTTGGATCTTATACGCTTTCATGGTATTGGTCGCAACGATTCTATTTCAGAGAATATTGTTCAGAAAAGCTACACTTTTGGGCAGCTTTCTATCGGTGCTAGGAAGCATAGCTTCGCAAGCCATGGAAAATGTAAGAGAAACGACCTGGAGGAGAGTGCTGTTTGGCTTGTGGCTGACCATCGCTGCCGTCATGGCTTTCTTCTACAAGGATAGTCTTGTGTCCTTCATGACCATGCCGGGAAAAGTGCCAGTTCCTAGAACTTTCGAGGAGTTATCGAATGCTGTTTTAAATGGAAAATACAAATGTCTAACGTCCAAAGGAGTTAATGACAGAGATATACTACTTGAAAGTGTGAATGAATATATGGTGAAGCTTGGAGAAATCATGGAGAAAAACAATTGGGAATACTCTTACGAAGAACAGTTTGCGGATCTCTTGGATGAGCCGGTTGCAATAATTACATCGAAAATTGGGGAAAAAATTTATCTTGGTTCACCCCCGTACGTGAAAGTGAAAGAGTCCGATAATTATTTGGGAGTTTGGCATATGGCGATTAATATGAGAAAAGGATTTTGTGGCAGGGAACGATTGAATGACGTTTTATACGGTATAGCTAGTGGCGGATTGTATGATAAATGGATTAACGATATTGCCTTTCGTGATACATTGCAAAAGAGATTAGAAGTGAAACATGAAGAGCCGGAATCACAACTCACCTTACAGGATTTAAAAATGGCCTTTTTTGTATTATTCGTTGGACACGCTTTGGCCTTAATGGCTTTCTTGGCAGAGCTATTGATACCAAAACGCTTTGACACTTTTTACTCTTAAATTACTTTCACGAGAAAAATGTATTGTTCCACTCTAACATAAATACCTTTTTGCATGATATTTCAATAAAACAATAAAATTATCTTATTTTAATAGGAACTGAGTTGTTTAAAAATGTCACACCATATAAATTTTACTAATTAGGCTAAATTTTTCTCAATTTTTAATTAATTTCTTATATTAACATTTTACCTTGGAATTATGATATATTTATGAAGTAAATATTATTTATATGTTATTAACCTATATATTTGAAGAAACGTTGTTGTTCCACAACTAATTTTAATGATAATTAATAAGATTTATCCCTCGTAAACCCTTTTTACAAGACATAATATTTTACAATTGTTCAGAAACAAATCCTAGATATTGCTCATTAACATAATAAAAAATGTTTTAATATGTTTTCTCGAAAATTAATTATCTATACTATTCACTGGCATTGACTTTTAACATACGTTTTTATACTTATATCTTAAAATAATTTAAACCTTACTATATTCTTAGTTCATTTGTTTATAGTTACTACTGAAGTACGACTTGGAATTTCTTTTCGTTAAGCTTAATGAATACTTCTATTATTTATTTAAATTTTTTACTGTAAGAAAAAAAGTTGCTTTAGCAAGTGAGAAGTTAGATCAAATTAAATAAAACTTTGATGTATTACGTATCACCTACCCAAATTATCTAAATAGTTTTTAGAAAAATATTATTTCGAAGAAATCTCAATGGAAGTACAGATCATAAGAATTCCTTAACGAAAGCTCAATAAAAAAATTCAGACTCTATTTTTCTTATTTTTGAATCTTTACCCTAAATTGAAAGGAAACTATTTTCTCTTTCCTTCTTTTTTGTTTTAAAAAAAAAAAGAGAATCGGGGATAGTTGGAGGGAGTTTTTTTTTCATTACCTGTTTCTTCTAAACAGGACAATTTACAACTATATTGATTAAAAGGAATAAAAATTAAAAATTACCATAGGTATATAATTAGGAATGTTGAAAATAGCGTATCAAGAAAGGAGTTTCAGATAGAATTTGAAATTTTATACATATAATGATACAGATGAGAGATTCACTTGATCGCAAAATCAAGACAGTTAATCAAATACAGTGTGGAAGATACGAGAAATTCAGTTTAACTTCAATAGTACATCGGACGGCCTTCTGCTGCAATACATGACACAGCACGGTCCAGCAATGAATCGATTAAACGTCGGATGTTGTCCTGGGGCATATGAACTCAAGAATTTTTAACATCCACCTCCAAATCACATACAGAGTGACAAGGTAGCATCTGGCGTTTATGCTGTTCCTTCAAATAAAGGGTACAAGTCCGTGAAGTGTGCCGGCCATGAAAGAGTTTGAACATGACAGAGAAAGTCTTGAGTTACTCGACATGGATGCGGATAAGCATTACTTTGCAGAAAAATTGCCCCGGGAAGACCATTTTGGAAAAGTTCCGAGAAGAATTGAAGAATGTCGTCAACATCATTCCCGTAAGCAGTTATCACCTGTCCCCATAACAAACCTGGATTCATCGCTAAACACCACATTTTGCCAATCTGTGGCATTCCACATCGTTATGGCGTGGCCCTGTTATAGACTCAGTCACTCATGTTTGGGTGTTAAAGACAATACACGAAAAGGGAGCTTGTATTTAAGATTAGCTTTCGAAAGTTGTCTGGAAATGGTTTATGGAACAACGAGCAACCCTGCACCTGATTGCATTGTGAAATGAATAGCTGTGGGATTCACGGGTGCTTGCCGTACGATCCTTCAATTCTTTCGCCTCTCAATCTTCGTGATCGATCCGGATTCAATTCTCCGCAAGTGCCTAGATTCTCGTGTCCACTTCTCTCAACATGTTCTAACACCATACTCTGAAAGATCATGGTTGCAACATGGCAAGTAACATGGTGCGTCGACCAGCCTGGGATTTTCATACCGAAGATTCCCTCTCAAACTCTCTTAACTGATCAAAATATCTTCTCACGCTTCGATTTGGTATTCTTCACTTACTAAAATCATCTTAGGGACGGGATGTGATTTTGAAGTTTATAAATCTTCCTCTATCCTCCAGTTTATATGGGACTCACTTCTAATTTTACTGCCCCAGCAGTGTGTGCAGTTCAGCAGTTAGCTAAAAATTGGAAATATTTCATATCGGAAATCATTCAACTATTTAAAAAAATTTGAGATTCTAGCTCGCATCTTTCTTGATGCGCTGTTTTCAATATCCCTGAGTGTATTTCCTTTTCTCTGAATAACTTAGAATTTATTTGAGCTTTCCTTCCTGATTGTTATTGGAATCAAAGGTAAAGATCTAAATAACAACTTCTTTTAAACGTGTTCGTCTAAAAGAGAGAAATTACTCAGCTCTGCTTTCGGTCTAATAGTTAATTAACATTCTCACCAATTCTTTTTTCAATTACATTATTCAATTTGAGTTTTCTTTACTTCTCCTTCATTCTGGGTCCATCCTTTAAAATTACGAAATAATAATTTCTTTATATTGAGTGATGATACTGACGAAAACCAACAATATCTCAATCGGAGAAATAAGAGCTGTGGCACCATAAAAATTAAAGAATATATTCTCATCTCTTTCTGCAGCAAACTACGATAGTTAGAATAATAATTTTAAAGAGTGAATTCGAACTTCTTCGGGAAATTTTTCTGATGAAATGCAATAGATTTATATACCTTAATGTGATTTATGTTTAACATAATTCTTGTTAGTCAGACGCTTTTTATCAATTTAATTACTAGAGCTTTTACAATATATGGGATTTTACAGAAATTTTTAATATTTCAATTAAGTCAAAAACAAACTAGGTAAATTTTTGCAATTGATTTTTACATCCACTTGAAAAAAAAGACTACATTATTTTGCTATTTAGTGTATTTTTATAATTCATACTCATTCCAATTTATTTTCCAAAGAACATTTTGATTGCCAATATGCATTTTATAACATACAATATAACTCTAACAACTGGAAGTTGTTTTTCTGCTCCACCTTTACATGCATTAGGGCAAGATAATCGGCGTTTACTAGAATGAAAATTTTTAATTTGTATTTCAGTTTGATTTAAGAAGAAACCTGTCTTGTTGCTGTTTTTATTTTTATTTTTGTGTATTATGAAAGTGAAATGATAATAAAAGTAGAACACAAACTTACATAATGTGATTCAAGTGTACTTTAATTAATTCAATTGATTTGATTTTTCTGAAAAACGTGAAAATTAATCATATGGATATATGCAGTAATTTGAGTTTTATTCGAAGTATCTGAAGAGTTGATGTGAGATATAGAACAGATTAATATCAGTGCTTTAAAAATGAGAAATTCATCTAAACATACAGAAATCCTTTCCATATTTGCAACACATAATTGTAAGAACGATAATAACACATTTCAAGGATTTTTTTTTATCTGTATCAAAGGACACGGGCGACAAAACGGTGTTACATTTTCTAGAAAATTGAGTTAAATATAAGAATGCCACCTGACGAGACTAAAAAGTTTCGCAAAAAAGTATAGGCTAGAGCAGGGGTTGGCAACCTGCGACTCGCGAACCGCACTTGGCTCTGTTGATGTAAAGTTGCGACTCTCCAGTTCTATACGAAAAAATTAATAATTCTCCATCAAAAACGTCAAAAAATAAGAAATTTTTTTTTTTTAATAAGTAAGTTCTCAACAGCTTCTATTTTCATAATCGTTAATTACAAATCACTCTGCTTAACATGACCGTAATGAGATAAATTTGAACTATTGTTTTGTTCTTAGAGATGAGACTCCTTGACCGTGATTATCTTTCAGGTAATTGCATTCCATTTCCATCTCACCCAAACAGCCACCATCTAGAGTCTAGACAACATATCTAGACTCTAGACGAGTTGTCAGTCAGTCATCATCGGATAGCGCGATTGACGTTACATTGCATGTGTGTTAATTTAATCACTTGCGATTTTGCGTGTCTATTCGCTTGTTGTTTCAAGAAGAGTACGATTTAGAAGCGAATTATATTCTTAGAGGTATGTAAGCGTATATAATAAAATCAGTAACCGAATTGAATTACATATCTGAGGATCGTGTTAACGAAGTAATAATGGAAAATGAATTGTTTGCCGTTTTAAATAGCTAAATTAAATTTAAAAAAAAAAGCGTTTTTTTTTCAATTCCGCCACCAGCATGGGATCTGGTAAAACAAAATAGAAGAATTGAAGAAAAAAAAACCCAAGAATTGAATCAAGATTGGACGGAATTGTTTGCATTCGTATGGACCACAAATGACCTTCCGATTGGTCTCATTTGCCCCGAAAAACCCAAACACAACAAAAAGTCAAATTTCGACAGACCATTCACTACAAAACATATATAATTTAATTGTAAATATCCAACCAGTGACAAACGAAAAAAAGCTGTTAAAAACTCCAAAAAATCATTCAATTTCCATGCTAAGAGACTGGGCGCAATCTTCCAATATTGTAAATCTGGCAAACTTTGCAGTATCATTAGAAATTGCAAAAATAGGAAAACCATTCACAGATTTTGAGTACGTCAAAGATTGTTTTATACGTGCATCTGAAGAACTATTTCGTGATTTTAAAAACAAAGCAAAAATCATGTAAAACATCAAAGATTTGCCATTATGTGCTAAAATGGTACAAGATTGAACTGTTAAAATGTTTTTAAATGTGTGACATATGCAAGTGGAAGACATTCAACTAGCCTCATCTCTTGCTATAGATAAGTCTTGCGATAAAAAAAATAACATGGCACAAGTTACTCGTTTCGTCAGGTATATGTCGTTCCAAGGTCCAAAAGAATAACTGTTACGATTGCTACCGCTCTCACGTTAAACTTGTGGAGAAGGTATAGCAAATACGCCGCAAAATGTCTGTAAGATCATGGAATCGATATAAATAAAATCGTTTTTATAGCAATTGATGGAGCCAGAAGTTTGACAGGAATACATAGAAGGGTAGCATCAATTCTTGAGAAAAAAATAAATCGTGAAATTCTAATATTTCACTGCATAATTCATCAAGAAGTGCTTTGTACCGAAGCATTTTCGGCCGAAAAAGTTGAGATTTTGGACTCGGTAATTAAAATTATTGACCGCATTTTGGTAAAATCATTCTACCATTGCCTCTTTCAGGATTTCCTTAAAGAAATAGATAGCCAGAATTCTAACCTCCTCCTGTACAAAAAAGTGTGATAGCTTTCCAGTGTTAACGTACTTCAACGTTTCGCTTTGCGCTTGAGTGTAATAAAAACATTTCTCAATGAAAAAAGCATTCAACATCCTAGAATGGAAGAAGACAAACT
>BMAW01132276.1:0-17113 GCA_019974015.1 Nephila pilipes | reverse complement strand
TATATTGATACAAGAAAATATTACTATTACTTCATATTGCAAAATATAATACACGTATAAAAAATTTAATGTATTATTAAGCGTTCATATCTACACTATTATATTCACTATATAATGCAATGCATTTCAATCAAGGAGTGTATTGTTTCTAAGCACCTAGTTCTCCTATCTCGACCATTACGGAACTAATGTCCTCATCTGCCTCATTCAGTAAACCGGTAGTGAATAGAACCCCCTCGGTGAGGACTAAATTCCAATGAGAAAGAGAACCTTTAGTTCTTCTTAATTGTCTTTCCAAACGCCCTTGTTCAAATTTATTCTCCTTAAAAGAGGCTTATTTTCTGAGAATAGATAGTTCAACGCCACGGTAGTAAATATTTAATGAATTTGGGCCTTCAAATCCCTTATTCAGTTTCTTCTCGGTTGGGTAACTGTACCTTAAACATTTAGATGGGTTAATTTGATTGTCTTCGATTTGCATTTGGTTCGAGATTTTGGGCAGATTATATCGATTGTAATAGAAATTGTAATTTTACTTGTATGGCAAAATGTATCCCCACATTCCTGATACTTAAGATAAAAATCGAAGAAGGAAATAAAAATAGTGATGTAAGTTGTTTCTAATGTGATAAATGTTATTCTAATTGTATTATTGATTTTACATCTTTTTCTAAAGAATATTCAATGGTATTGCTTGTTAAAATGAAAGTAACCGTGAAAAAAGTCTCAAATCATTTTGTTCTCGTCTGATTCTATTATTAGGCTTAGAGAAAAATGTTTTGAATACCTGATATATGAAATTTTGTTAATAGGATTTCGGAATTTTTTAATCACCCTAATTCTTTATTACAGTGCCTAAATGAAAATCATATAAACCTCATTTCCACTCAAAATTGTATTTATTGAATTTTTGTTGTTTAATGAAAATGTTTTTTTTCAAGCATTACTAGTGTTAACATTACCCAAGGTGGTACTTGAATAAGGAAATATATATATTTATTCATCATATGCATACTCAAAAGTTGCAAAAATACCATTGATATTTAGATCATATTATTTTTTAAATTAAGAACTTCGCGTACTGATTGGAAGAAATTATTTGTTTTAGCCTCAAAAATGCAATTTACTGAAATATAAGTCTGGAGAAATAAAAACAGTTCAAAGTTAAAATATTTAACAAATTTCTACATTAGGAGAGCTTTTGCTACGTTGTCATGTCTTGCTTTTAATATTTGGTCAAAACAGCAAAACGGCTGTTACTCACTTTAAATAAGGAAAATGGATATATGAATGTAAGTATGAATAATATAGAAAATAATTTGAGATTTTATTAAAATAAATCATCATGATTTACAGTAAATTGAATCAAAACAAAGAAAGTCGTAGAAATCCTATACATTGCTTTTATTCTCAATTTCAGAAAAATAGGGGATTTCGAATAAAAGTATTTACTTTAGAGTAATGACAATATTTCATCACTGATTTGTACTACTCTATGTATATGCATCTATCGTAATCTTCACATATGTAGCCATATATTTAAGAATGTAAGTAATTATTAATGTTAATATACACAGATTTCTAATTATACTGAATCATATTAAATTACGCACACACATACACTCACTAATATATATATATATATATATATATATATAATTATTGTCCGTCAATTAGATTAATAAGTTCATCTCAAATTTTAGATCTGGGTAGATCTTCATTATGAATGTATTAATTAAAACAATCTAATTTGAGATTTCATCTTCATGATAATTGTGTCTAGAAGAAATATTTCAGCCTAAAGTAATTCCAAAATTTATTCATAAAATATTAGTTTTTTTTTCGTAATTTAGTTAAACTACACTCTTCAACTGTCTAGACATCTTGACTTATGCATTAAGAATAACAGTGAGTTATTACATTTAAAATGTTAGGAGAAAGAGACAGATTTATTAAAAAGAGAGAAAAAGAACATTTAATGTTGAAGGAGTAGGAAAGCACAGAATGCAATCCTATTAGAAAACAAATATATATTTCGAATCGTAACAAGTCCTCTTATTTATTTGCATATCCCATATGCACAAAGACTTTGTTTTACTTTTTGGTTTATTTACATTCAGTTTGTCTTTTCTGTTATTTAATCTTTCTTTCGCTATTTTTTGCTGAATTTTTCACAAATCAGGCATTTCGAATGAGAATTTAACAACACCTAAAACCTTACATATACTTAAATGCATTCAAGAAAATTCAAATTGAGTTTTAGAGAGAATAAATGAAAACGTTATTTTATTTAAGTGTAGAATTTTTTCGGAAATTATTATGCAATAAAAAATCATGATCTACCTTTTCCCTTAAAATTTAATGAGCAATAATTTATTCCTAAATTTAAGTTCATAGGTGTTACAGAGAGAGGAAACTAGAGTATTTGAACATTTATTTTACTACGAACTAACTAACGAAAAGAAAAAACACATTAGAACAGCTTATATCAGCCTAGCGTTCGATTCTGTGGTTAGTAGAAGAGAAGATAGTGCCTTTTCTTTAATATTTGTCTAAGAGTCAGACGTTAGTTGTCCACTATTTTTTCAAATTTGTGTAAGTTCATTAAGAGTTTTCAGGCGCCAGTATTCTTAGGCTTTATTGTTTTCTATTGTTATGACTAGGAAAGAAACACGCAATAAGCTATAGGTCATATATTCTTGGTAAAATGTTTGATACTGAAACAGAATTTAGTTATTTTGAAGATAGTTGTAACGAAGTAGATATTGTTATTTCCGAGCTTCTTCCTCAGTTAGCGATGAAACTCGAAAAGTATCATTCTCGATTCTAAATGTTCGACAGTATTGCAAAATAAATATGAAAAAGATTCTACTGTCGTCTGCCTCATTCCTTTTCTTGTAAATACAAGAACAACCTTGAACACGACCATTCATTCAAGTTTTTTACGATTCATTTTGGTTTGTTTTGTCTGTCGCTTAACGATCGAATCTTCCTTTGATTTCTAATGCCACTTTCTTCCTCTTTGTGTCAGACCTTAAAGAAACCTTCGTTTAGCGTATACATAATCAAGATGGTTCTGGTCTAATAAGTATTGTGATAGATGGATAGTAAAAAAATATTTCTTGTTTCCAATAGGTATTGAATTAAGCCATGACAAAGTCGAATTGATATAAGGAGATGTCTAATTTAGAGCTGATGCCATTGCAGTAAATATAACGCTTGGTTTTGATGTTGTAGCAAAGGTTTTGTAAAAGGCGATTCCGGGTTGTTGAGGGAATTTTCTGGTATACAGTATAGCCTTTTAAGCAGTTCCGGTGAAATTGTGGTTCAAAGAACCCAACAAAATCTGATATATTTCTTGTTCTGATGTCTCTTGACTAATTTCCTTTTTACAATTTATCTAGTGCTTCATATTTACTTTTCTCAGGTCTATGATAGTCTTCAGCGTTATATCCGTTTAACTGACCTTCTAAAGTGGGATTTACATATATAAACAATACGGCCGTAATTTCTACCCGAAGTTACGTATTGTCATAGAATGAAGACCTCGAGACCAAAACTTAGGAAAAAAGGTGATTCCACACAAAGAGAACATACATTTATTGACTTCACTAGAAAACACTGCGTTACAGACAGATACGAAGAGAACTGATTAAAAACTCTCTTTTAACCTTCCCATGAATCACCACGCCACCACCGCTAATCCCTTAGCAAAAACAGACGCAAACATTCTGGTGTCTTGCTGATAGACAAAGAAAAGTATGTAGTGAGAGACCTCCTTTCTGATATATATCTTAATCTTCAGCTATTTGAATTTTATTTGTGTTGGTTGATACTTGTTTAGGTCTTCCAAGTTTTCCTCTCAAAGTATTCTTGGGACGTTTCCTTTTAATCTGCACTTTTTGCATTTCTTTGTAGTCTGAGTT
This sequence comes from Nephila pilipes, assembly GCA_019974015.1. Classification (NCBI taxonomy): domain Eukaryota; kingdom Metazoa; phylum Arthropoda; class Arachnida; order Araneae; family Nephilidae; genus Nephila; species Nephila pilipes. The sequence goes on along the minus strand of BMAW01132276.1, from coordinate 13,187 downwards.
CTCATGTGTTTATTCAGCAGATATTTACTTCCTGTCTGCCGGGTGTTTTTTCTTTCAGCTGGAATTTTTTCTGCACTGAGTGGGGGAAGGGTTCACTTTCTACTCCATCACGGATATTTTTTAGGAAAAAAAAACTTTTAAATTATCTTCATTGCTGGAACAATTTTGGAATTCATCTATAAATCTAACATTCATAACTTTAATTATTTCAACTAAATCCGGAAGTTACTATGTTGAAATTAAATTATGTCTTATTTCAAGTATATAGTGAGCATATGTTTTAAAAACTGATATTGGTATGTGTTATTATTCATCCTTTCAAGAGTTTTACAGTTCTTTCCTAATCGCTTTAATACTCTCATCAAAAGCTAATTTTACATGGACATCATTTATTTAGATGAGTGAAAAGAAAAGTGATTCTTCGTTGCACATATATGATATTGCACCCCTAACATTGATAAAAGAATATTTGTTTACCACTTTTCCAGTTTTGTATATATTCTCAGCTATCATTGAAACATTTTTGAAATGCACATGTGTTTCATCATTTATTTTGTTCTATCTGTTGATCAAGAGTTTAGGAACACAAATTGCATTTAAAGCTCATTCGGAAAGATTTACTTTGATCATTTTGACTTTAGCTTCGACTTTTTAAGCGTTTGAGTGAAATACTTGTTGTTCATCAGAATTAATGTATAACAGTTCTTTCTTAGGAACATTGAATTTTTCTAGGAGTTAAGTTTTGAGAGATTCAAGAGATGAATGCTCGTTCCTTGATTCAATGGCTGTTTGGAAGCTTTTGTAGGAGTCAGTAAGAAAAATTTTAATAATTCCTCAACAATATGAATTTATTATATAAGAACATTTTCCAAGAAGGGAAAAAGTCATTCAAATGACCTATCACTATTTCATATATATATTTTTTCTTGTAAATAATAACTGTTTCAGCAGAGCAGTTTTTCTTGCAGTGGTTGTTAAACCTTAATAATTTTTTAGTTTTATCAAGAGAACGTTTCACGTTCTTCAGTTGTTTTTGTTTGACAGTTCACTTGAGTGTGTGAATAAAATAGCATCAGCATGAGTTTTTGAGGCTTTTAAAATTGTTTCTTTAATTAAACTTCATCAATTTTTTTGTATCATTAATGTCCCATTTACAAAGTCTCAAAAGTTGTTTATCAGAACGGCTTCAATCTGGGCATTCCAGGTATTATAGTTTTCTTTCCTTAATTTTTTTGTAGAAATTGCTGCAGCAGCTGTAATTAATTTGTTCATATTTTAGCCACGTTATGCTAAAAAAGTAACATTAGCTTAACAATTACGTTAGGCTCACAAATTTCTAGTCTCAAAATAGAATACAAACAACTGACTCACTTATTCTGGCATACCTTGTGTCTGGGTTTATAATTTTTGTTACAAAAAGAGGGAGACAGAATACTTGAAACTTTATTTTACAGCATTCTATTTCAGGATAAGAAAAGGAAACACTTTAGAACCACTTATATCAATCCATGCGATTGACTTTCAATTCTATCTGCAAGTGAGAAGCGACAAAACACTGGTTCCCCCATTATCTCCAAAGGGAAGCATGTTAGCCGCGGTCAGAACTCGAGAGAGTGACCGCTTGAAAACGAAGCACTAATCACTGCAGAACATATTTACCTATTAAAAATATCCTTTAAAATAATTTTTATAAACTCTGACAAAAATTAACTAGATATCCTGACTTATATGTGATATATTTTTTAAGTTATTCTTCTCATTGTCAAAATTTCTTTTATTTTGAGTTTCCTCCACGTTTCACTCATCTTAATAGCACAACATACTGGATTCTCTCAAGGGTCCCTTCAAATTACTCCAGTTATAACCCACATAGAATTAGATTTAAATTTTATTGTTGAAAGAAACGAAGGACTTTTATTAACTTTTATAAATTCCATTCCATAGATAATTTCTTAAAAACTGTAGTCTGAAAACTGCCCTTCCAATAACAAAAACGTTCAACCATTTACTGCGTCTCATTTATCTCAGTCATCTTCCCCAGTCCTGAAAAAGCTCAGATCTAGTTCGAGTGTATACTTAAGAGGAATAGATTGTACAAATACCATTCCCAATGTATTTTGTATTAACCCTGCTTTTTTTTTCATACGCTGGTAGGCATCAAGAGACTTAGGGTAGCAAGTTCCAAAACCCATTATCTTTATCTTTCTTTATTCCGCCTTTTTATTGCTTCATTCAACAATTATGAAAAAATATATATAAATTAAGTTAATATTAAATTTAATATTTCTGATGGGAATTGTAACACTCACCTGGCGGAGAGCCAACGCCAGCTTTTTCCCCCTACGGATAAAATGGGAGTGTTGAACTCATCTGGAGTATTGTAAAATGGCCTTTGTCTTGCTTAAGACATAATACAGACAATTAAGTCTGTGGCTTAATTTTGTGAAAGGATAAAGTTAAATTTTCTATGGGTGTTGAAACAAACCTTGTACTATAATGAGACAAAATATCTACATGTGGACATGTAGCTGAGTCTTTTATTTGGGCACCGTCATCATGCCATGACATCAGCCATGGCACAAGACTGGTAAAATAAGCAGACACTCTTCTCCACAGCTAAAATATAGTTCCCATCCTTGGGTGACAATATTATATTCAAGCGTTTCTCAAATCAGTAGCGGAACGTTTTATACTCTCCTCAGATGCAGAAGGTAGAAATTTGGCAAGTCGAGAAATAGGATACTTATGTAAGCTGGTTGCATAGCATGCTACTTAATTTTGTAATAAAGCGAAGTTATATAAACTCCCTACGTGCTTAACGTTTGACAAGTTACAATGAGTCAACACAGCTATGTTCAGTACATCTCTAGCAGGAGTTTCTACTCGTGTACAGTCAGCCGTGGCTCAAATCATGAAACCTTTTCTAGAATGTTAAATAAGAGCGAATTCTCCTCAAATGCTAAAAGTAAGAAATCTTTTGTCTCCTCCTTTATGACCTAAATTCCCAAGATGTCTATAATACCAGCTGGTCTTAAGTCCGGAAAATGGGGAGGGCTTTTAGTAAATGTTCATGATGAACTGTGACTTGTCCACAGAAACCCGATTGGGAGCTAAAAAGAGAGAACCTGTCTCAGGGGCTTAATTGACAGAGAAAGTGTGTTTATCAAATGACTGAAAGCATAAGTAACAACTGTGGCAAGGATAATGCATTTCGAGGGATAATATATACAGCATGGGGGAGTTCGTGCGTCTCTGCCACTGAACTAGTTAGAGAACCCGATCGCAAAATGTTATCTTACTGTGCAGGAAAAGCAAAACATAACATTACTCACCTTCGAACAGAAGGGGGGAGGGGGGAATAAAACACGTGGTAGTTGTGCTGTAATGGCCAAAACTACTCAAGGGCTAGGAAGAGCTCTAACGGCGGAATTCCATAAGTGGAGTTATAATTATATTAGCTATATAAGGGTCTATTGCTTTAGATGGATTACATTTCAGTTTTTTATGGTTTGTTTCAGTTTTAATTACATTTAGCTTAAATATATTCAATTTAATAATTTATCGTTTGCTTTAATTTTAATTACAAGTAACTTAAATATATTCTATTTAATAATTTATCGTTTGCTTCAATTTTTATTTCAAGAAACTTAAATATATTCTATACAACATTTTATCATTCTCTTTAATTTTAATGTCGGAAAAGCTTACTATTGTCTATTTCTCGATATATCATCGCTTACTTTAATTTTTGTATTTAATAGAGTAATTTAAAAATAATTATAAAAAGAAAAAAAAAACACCTTGGGGGGCTAAATTTGTTCTTTGCAAAATTTTGCATAGAACATCTTTAATAACATTTGCTTGAGCATACACTAATTATATTTATATTTATTTTTTACTCAATTTAGTAGTATTTTGTAGCATACTTGTATAATTTATTCGGTTTTCCGTAATTATAACATATTTAGAAAATGGTTTTACTTTTCAAACTGTTCATATTAATTTTAAAAAGAAAGATACATTCATTAAATATAAGCTTTTAACTTATTATAATAATATGTAAGTATTCTAATAATAATATTTAAATTTGTTTATATTAAAGTTTTCTTTTTTATTTTAAAGAAATGAAAAAAAAGAAGATAATTTTTTTCTCCATATTTCGTAAGTAAAAAACAAATAATTAATTTAAGTAAAATAGTTTACAGAATTATCTTACAGTCATAGGAGTATCAGATAACCGGTTGAAACGAAAATATCTATAGAAACAAGAAAAAAATAATTTTCTACTTGAGCATTTAACGTATCAAAAGCGCTCCAAAAATTTCGTATTTTTTGTTACGTATTTTAAATCCTCAAGTATTTGAGAGTGAAAATATGCAAAACATTTTTTTTACGTTTAGACAATGATGTTCTTGCTCTGATTTTCTTGGAATTCCTTCCAGTAACAAAGAAAGGAGGCTAATTTTAGTTTTCTTTTCTTTTTTCCTGCCCATGTTTTCCATCTTGATCAATCTTTAGGAATGTGCTTTATTGATGTAATGTTCAGCGTATCTATTTGTTTCTGTGAGTAGAATTTGTAACATTCGATCGTCAAAAAAAAAAAAAAAAAAAAAATACAAAGCTGTAAAACAATTCCATCATTCCGAACATTCAAGGTTATTTCCAGATTTCTAGGAAAAGAAAATAAGGCAGAAGGCGTTGGAATATTTTTCATAAAAATTTTGCATCCCTTCCGAACATTTTGAATGTACATTGATGCATCTTGAGATTCATCGCTATCTGAAGAGGAAGTCCAGAAATAGCAATCTCTGCTTCGTTATTACTATCTTCAAAATATCTAAAACAAATTTCAGTATCAGAAATATTATCGGAAACATATTTGAACCAAGAAAATAAAGACTAAGAATAATGGTGCTAAGAAACTCGAAGTTAGTGATTGTGATTGTTCATTAACTTCGCAATAAAAAGCAACACGGGGACTATTGATAACGGGCCTGGCAACTTTGAGCCTCGGTCAAATGACAAGGATGCATCTGAGCTGGCTCCTCCCTCTCCACACTTTCACACCACGCCAACGGGACAACTTGGGTCTTCAATAAATTTAAAATGCATCAACTCCACTACACCACAGGTCTTTCGTGGCATCAGGGCTTGAGCCCAATACTCAATGAAAACCACTGTACATTATTCCACGATTATGACTAATTGCTACTTCCTCCAACCCTTAGTGAACTTACTACAAATTTGAAACTTAAGTGGACATCTTATACTTTAACCAAAACTGCATTCAAAGAATAAATATTACAAAAAAGGCTTTACTAATGTTAAATATTTACAGAAAAAAATAACGAATGAGTGTTTAATTAAACGGTATATGTGCATTAAATGATTTTAATCAGTTAGATGAATCAATGATACATAACTGGCCTCTAAGTCAATAGATATTTCTCATGCAATTTCTTCCTTCGGAGATTTGTAAAAGATAATAAAGTGTATTTGACATCATTGTCTCAAATTTGTGTGAAATTAAACAACGGATTTCTGTTTGCTGTATAATCAATTACCAATGACACATTACAACATCTTTGACAGGGATTAACATATTGAATTCGTTGTAATATATGTAACTATAGCAAATAATATAGAAAACTGGCAAAGAAAATTTCCATATTTTCCTTTGCATTTGTGTATTATTTATTATTTATTTATAAAAATGTAGCATTTTGGAATTGAATTATTTATTTTTAATGACCTTGTTTTTTACCAAGCAATAAATATCATATTTTGCTATAATATTTAAGTATTAATCAAGAAATATATTAATAAATTTGAATCAATCGGAATACTGTTAATTGCATGCATATTTGATTTTAAAATTTACAGAGGGCTTATAATTCTTTCGTGAAGAACATTGTAAAAATTAGAAACTGGGTTATATTAATTTGCATAACAAAACCAGAGTTCGTTTTATAATTACTGTACTTTCACAAATAGGTTGCAAATTTCTTAGTCATAAATTTGTAGAAGAGTTGACTTTATCGTGGGAAATTAACTTTTATTTCACCAGCAATTCGTTAAAGTCTTCAAAATTTGAAACCCTTTTGTGGTGTGATTAAATGCAGAGTGGAAAAATTGTTGTCCGAATTTAGCATGCTTCTGATCACCAGGCCAGTGGCGGCACAGTGTCTGTCCGTCCCATACCCGGAAGCATCGTAAGTGGGAGAAAGGTGGAAAGGGAGGATAATGTCTCCAGTTTCAATAAGACCATCCGTTAAAATGCTTACGTGAACACCTTTGAATATCAACAAAATCAGTGCAGTAAATGTTTGTTTCGCGACAATAGAATAAAATTATAAGTAATAAAAGAGTGAGGGTATGATTCTTAATATATAGCACACCGTTTCTTGGACGGCACAAAACTTTTAACATTACGAGTAGATTACGAATAATAACACATTTCAATTTTACAAAAGGTAAAATCTTCTTTGATTAAAATAAATGTGTTTATCTTTTAATGAAAAAATGCTAAAAGCAATATGGTGGTAAAAGGGATTTGAATCATAATCACCTGCATTTAACTTCTACTGCATTTCTTTGTGTTAGGTAGACTCTAAATAATCTTCTTGCATTATTATTTTGCTTATTATGTGTATAGAAATACAGACAAATACCTCCAAATTATTTATCTTTGAAAATTAGAGATGAAAGATAAAAGCTTGAATTTCTTTAACTTAGTATTAAAAATACTTGTTTATTCAATTTCATTTTAAAAAAAATTATGTTTATTTAACTAAAATCTAGTAACACGAAATGTTTATAGAATGTTACATTTTCTATAACTCGATAAAAAAACCGCTTCCTGCTTTCTTTCGACATGATAATTATCGATAACTTCTTACGTAAATGGATGATAAATATATTGGTAACTTAATTTTAGTTAATAAAGGAAAACTAGAACATTTACTTTTAATAAAAAAACCTTCGATAAAACTCAAATGTATCTAATTTTTATTTACACATGAAAGACAGTATGGCATTGATTTACTATAGGGAATGGATACTTTTAAATCTTTGTTATAAATTGTCTCTTTGGAAAAATGGATTCAGAGAAAAAGTACCGAAAAGAATTTCTACACCTTATTCTTTTATTATCGTTCTCTATAGTAGTATATTAAAACTTTTATATGTCTGTAAGTATAGATATGGAAGAAAAATCAAGTTTTGAATTAGATTAGTTCAATTTCAAAATTCGAAGAAAATATACCTATAACAAAGGAACTTGAAATGAATGTGATTCATAGAAAATATTTTAATTACTCTGCAACAGAAAATAAAACCAGTAACAATTTTTTTAACTGTTTGTCATTAACAAAAAATTAATGGAACAGTCCAGTTTGATTTCTATATTTTCGATAACACTGGGAAGTGGTTCACATGTACATGTAATTTTTATAATGTTGAAAATCATGAAATTGTTTAAAACTAATGAAAAAAATGATAGAAAAAAGTATTTCCGATTTCCTACAAATTTATTAATAACTATTGAAAATAATTTAATTAGATGAAGCTTCTACTAACTATATTATTTTAGCTATTAATATTATTCTTTTACATCACTATTAATGAATTTAAAATAACTGTAGATAATTTTAAGCAGTAATGAGATAAATTACACTGGCGAATCTCGCTGCTTAGCATTTCACATACACTAGAAAAATAAAAGAAAAAAAAACTAGCAAAGTAAAGGCAAATGTTCCATAAGAATCGTTAAATATCTCAAAATAATCAATGAAATATTATATAAATAGCGTCTCTTCCTTATTTTGGAAAGATCGAGTTCAAACATGCAACAAATATCTTAATTTTGCACCTTATATAAAGTTATTTATAGTTAGTTTTAGTTCGTTTTGTAACTTATTTAAAATTTCTCATCAATACCAGGGCACATATGATAATTACTTCAGTGCATCATATGTGTCTCGCATATGTTCTTCTAATGAAACTTGTTTGTAGTTATGAGTCTGAAGGTCTTCCCTTCGCTTTTAAATCCGATTTTCTACTTATCTTTCGTTACTATCTTCATTTCTTCATAAAATAATATAATATCTACTTTCAAGATTATAAGTAATTCTTCTAAAACAGCCAGCAGAGATGTAATAAAATTCACTTAGAGACAATTATTACAAGAGTAAAGTTTCTTAATGATAGATTTAAGGTGCTAATCCAATGTTAGGATATCTTCTTGAGTTATTTCATAAATGGTACACGTATTAGATATTAATATGTCGAAGGAAGTCATTGAAATACATAAAAAACCAAGATTAAAAATTAAATAAATTGATTAAATCTAAAATGGAACTCAAAGGAATTAATTTAAATTTTACATAAAACGAAGAAACATCTCTACTTGCATGAGAAATTTTAAAGAAAAATATTAAATTTGAAACCCGTAACAAATCATTGCATTTGTTTAAAACGTTAATAATTTGTTTAAACGTTGTTTAAACAGAAATGCAGTTTGCACTCTTTATTTAGATATGATTATAAAACCCTACTTATTAAAATAACCTTTCATGTTTCTGTTAGTGTAACTACTCCAAAAAATTAATAAGTATAAAAATCTATATTTTTGCCACCTTTCTGTCACACTAGCTCATGTGACACTAGCTCCAAAGACCTAGCTCACTAGCTTCAGAAACAGAAAAGCGCCCCGAAGAAAAGAAGTGTAAAGAAGCTACTGTTAATGAAAGCGGATAAAAGTCCTGACGCCGTCGATCTGAAAAGTTGTGATTAACGACGACCGCCCCTCTTCCAGGATGTGTCTCGGGCGTCGTGAGCGCCCCCTCATATGAAGCCCTCGCAAGAGAAGTCACAAGATCGGGAGTGCTCTTCTGAGACGGACGTTCTTTTGCGTTTGGGCTACAACTAAAAAGAATCGGTGAGTACAAAACTTACTTTACAGTTTCCTCGCGTTCTTCCTTCTGGGTCATGTTAAGAGGGAGGAATTAATGTGTTTGGTAATAGAATATTGAGATTCGAATGGTGTTAAATTGACTTTGAAAGAATAACTCGTTACAAATTTCTTCATTTTTCTTAAAACTTTAAAACTTACAACGTGATCATTTTTACAGACATTCTTTTAATTGGAAAACATCAAAAGTTATCAATGCATTGGTTATTTTGAGGATGATTTAATAATTTTTTCAATAGGGAGCGGAATTTGGGGGAAAAAACTCTTAGCATTTTATTTTAAATGTAAACTTTTTTCAATTTTTTTTTTAGACTAAGACTTGTCTTACTTTTCAATTAGAAATGTAATAAATTAAATTAATAGGGTAATTTTGTAGCAAAGATGTAGGTTTCTTATTATATTTTTCTATACAATTGTATCAACTTATTTGCTTAGGTGGTGAAATTATGTATCATTGAAGTTATTTCAATTATACGACGATTAGAATTATATCTAGTTATATTGCGAAAGAAAAGGATTCAAGTGTCTATACTCATTTGAAAGCAAGTTTAATGTGAGGCTTTGTATATGAAAAATAATTTTATCTTGTGTCTTATTCCTAATAGGGGATTTAGGAGGTATTAAATTAACTCTGATATTTTGACTTGTTTAATTAATAAATCCGCATAAATTAAATTAAATTTACTAAACTAGAGTGCATGTTTCAAATTATATATTACTATCTTACGTCACTAGATGTTAAGAGAAGAAACAACGGGAGCATTTTGTTTGCTTGGGACACCATTTTCTTTTTTTATTTAGAATTCCATTTTTAAAGTAGAAACTGAGTATTAAATATATACTTATGGCAAAGGAAGTAAATTCGTGGATGTCTTTAAATGTTTAGCATATATTTTATATATATTTCTAAATAGGTTTATCAACCAAATTGCATTCGTACATTTAAAACTAAATTTTTAAATTATTTTTAAAATTATTTTGTGACACTTTTTGTATTTTTTTTAAATTTAAAATCCTTAGATGTTTTTAATGTACTCGAGACCTTGATATAGATTTGACGTTCTTAAATAGATCACTAAAATTTACACCAACAAATTCCATCTAAGAAAATCTTGGGAAATTTTCTTTTATTTTCGACTTGTTCATTACTCAATTAAAAACCAGAAGAGCGTATTAAAAATATAACTCTATTAAATGAACATAAGTCATTACATTATTGGTTTGATTTACTACTTTAATATGTCTGCATGCAGAAATTAATAGCAGTGTGAAAATACTCTTTTCGTGATATCTAGTGAATCGGATTATAAATTGATCTAAAAACATTATAAAATGGTTCTAATGTCAATATTTTAAAATTTATTTACACATCTATACCTTACACAAGTATAATGATTGAGTAAATTTGTGTTTATATATAATAAAGATTAGTACTATTGTATCCTTAAAATAATATTTTGATTTTATAATTTACAACAGAATATTTTTAAAAAAAGCTTAAAAATCAACTTTTAGAAGTAACTTCTTATTTTCCTTTTGGAACCGATAAATGTTTTACACATTTAAAATCATAATTATATATAGAAAAACGTATATTTAAATATACTTATTTAGATATTCATTCCTCCAATTTTTTATGTAATTGATTCTAGAATTGATACTTCGGTAGATAAATAATAAATAATTGTTAAAAATATTTCTTTTCTTCTACGGGCAATAACATAGTTGCATCAGATAAAATTGTGTTTTTATATCTGGCGTATAACGCATTTCTAAAATTTCTTAATGTATGAGAAGTCTAAAAGTATGACTTAATGCGAAACTTAAGAGATTTATTTTGAAAGGGGGATGACCCGATATCTAAATACGTTAAATATGCTTCTTAAAATTTATTTACAGACTGAGAAATTTATATATCATATACGTGTGTCAGAAAGGGAAACATGATTTGGGCAATGTATAAAGCGATCATTAAGGATTTGGATTCCATTAGTTAGTTCACCATACGTCATATCTGGAAATTTCGTATTTTTAAACAGTGAATAAAAACGGATGGCAAACAGATGTACTGGTACCTCATTTAAATAATTTCTATATTGCCGAAGCGCCAATAAAACATGAACATGAGCCACGACATCCATAACCAGTATCACTCTCTATGGAACTTCTCTAATGCGACTTTAACTAAACCAAACTTCAAACATCAGACCCATTGAGACCCATAGTAATTTAAATTATAATTTCTTCCTATATTCTATATGACTGCATTTGTTAAAATTGAATAAACTACTTTTCAAACGTGAAGTTGATGTTGTTTTAATATGACTATTTTAGCATTTTGTTTCTGTTAAAAGTATGGCGGATATTTTGGACATGAATAAATTAGAGGAATAGCAATTTTTAAGAATGTAGATAATATTTATAGATAAGATTTTCAAAGTTTATTCATAAAGAGTCAATATGAAATAACAATAATCCTGTTTACGGGAATCACTCATGGGTAAATGGTTTTAAAATACCATTTTAGTAAAGAATCATTTTAATAGACTTAATTCATAATAATTTAATATGTTATTTCATCAAAGACCATTGTTTGATTCAATGAAAATTAACTGATTGGCTTTGAATATTATTTATCCATGTCTTTAAATATAAGGTATAAGGTGAGAGACTTCGGAGTGAGAGAAAATGGACATTTCAAAAGTACTTAAAAGAGAGGATGCTTATAATAAAAATAAATTTCACTGAGTATCAGCACTGAGTGACTTTCACTATTGAAATAATTTTCACCATAAGCACTATCTTAAAAAAGAGTACAATTTAAATTTACGTGATTGTTTATTTATATCGCTCTGAGAAACTTCACGAGGGCTACAAGTGACAGACCTCGTAATTATGAACCTCGGTCAAGTGACGAGAACGACATCGGAGCTGCATCTCCATCTCCAAGCTCCTAAATTTACATTAACGGGAAGACATGGAAACTTGACCAGATTTAACGTGCATCCTCCCTTCTACACTGCGGGTATTTAGAGGCAAAAACTTTAAGTGAAACAAGATTTCTAGAATTTGATTAGCTGTTTGCTAATATTAAACTGGAATAAAACGAAGTTATTGCACAAAATAACAAAAGCTTAAAATAAGAATCAAGTATAATGAGAATGTAATCTGAGCTTTCACATCCTTATTTCAAATGTCAATTCTTACTAAAATAAATACTTTGAACTCTGGTAAATGAAGCTTTTAGTAAAGAGGAGATCCGATTCCATGGACTTTCGCTTACGAAACATTTTTCAAATGAAGAAACTGCCACGGAGTAAGTATTTATGTAAATCATTTTCTGTATGTAAGCATTAAATATCTTATTTCATAATGAATATAACTGCTTCACAAAAATAAAAATTTTGTTTCTGAATAAAGAAAAGCTGTTGCTTTTGTTTTGATGGTTTATCATTAGATTACTTCAATGTATTAAAAATCAGACTCATAGAGATTTCACAGACAGTATTATGTTTCATGGAAAAGTAATTACGTAATTAAAAATACATTTTTTTAGAAAAAGGAATATCTTTTGTCCACAACATATTTTATGACAAGTATAAATTTGAATAAAATATTTTTTTTATTTATTCACATAAATATTCTAGTAAAGACAAATACTATGGATACTTTCGTGAAAAATCACGGAGGTTTCATAATATAAACCTACACATTTTTAATTGGAATTTCTGTAAAAAAAATTAAATAAATTTGTACTTGTTTGTCCATTATGTGATTTTGTCATATGTTATCTAAATTTTTATTGTATAAATTTTCCATAGCAGGAGTTTAGAAGAAAAGGAATGATTAACTAAATAACTGTGAACAATTATTTACTTCATCTGAAAATCGATAGTTCACTAACTTGAAATGAAGGCAATTAAAATAATAATACGCGTTAAATCAAGCAGTTTTAGAATTTCATAGCAATATTAATTTCAGTCTGATGTGATATAGATATTTTCATATTTTCTTGCTTACGAAAAATTTCAGATACCTTGTTCAGAAATATAAAACAACATATGTTGCCACTAGCCTTTAGTCTCTGTGTCGCTAAAATCGATATACAAACTAGAATCGATTTCAAAAGGAGAGTTAAGAGATATGGATGCAAGGCACATAGATATTTTAGGTACACTAGTTCACAGTATATTCAGAGCCAAAAAAAAAAAAAAAA
>BMAW01132270.1:0-39478 GCA_019974015.1 Nephila pilipes | reverse complement strand
TATTAATACTAAGAATTTACCGAGATCACTAACCAAATTCATTCTACCAAGATCATTTGCCTCTAATTTTTTGTCTAAATCTTTGTTCCATACTCAAAATTATCTAACATACTATGCAAAATAATAAGAAATAAATTCAAAACTTAAGACATTATAAAAAGTGTGTTAGCTTTTCAAATACCATTTTTATGACCGTTATGGAAAATGAAAGTCCAGAAAAAATCAGTTTATAGTTTTGAAGGACAATGAAATATTACATTACACTCTGTTAAATATAATTGAAATACATAGCTGTATAACTCACTTAGAATTATGAAACTTTGTACTTGTATTAAAAAAAATACCACCATTAAAATTAGGTAATAAATGTTTTTCGTTATTTCTGTCATTTTGGGAGCTATGTTCTTATAAACAAAGTGATTGCTATTCGTAATTATGAATACTTTAATAGTTATAAAGCGATTCCAAAATTTGTCTGGTATAGTGAAAAAAAAAAACAAAAATTCATATTTTTAAGGTTTTTATACAATACCAATCTTCAATTCTTATCCATTTCAAGAAAATAAGAATATTTGAAACAAGTTTGGAAATTTTATCTTTTTAAAAATAATTCTAAGTTTTCGAAAGTAGTTATTTCATCTTGTGATTAAAACCTCACAAAATTTCAGTCAAAAATAAATTTTGATTTTTGATGAAACGATTGGTAATCAAGCTTTGAAACATTCATTTTTTTATGATAGAAATAAATGTTCAATAATATAAGAGTTCATATATAGTTTTATAAGAAAACAAATATTCTGTGATATCGGAAAATATCAAATTATTATTTTAAAACAGTATCCCATCTAATCGGAAGCAATATTTAAACCAATTTGAAATTTATTTTTGAAAATTAAATTTTAATCCACTCGTATTTGACAAGATAAATGCCAACTTAAAAATAAAAGACAAATAAAACATCTTAAATTATGCTTAAAAATTTTAAAAACTGAAAGTCTTAAATACAACTGTAATTTAAACATAACTAAACATTTCATAAAGAAAAAAAAATAAAATAAAAAGCTCTACCTCATTCTATTTGTCGTTTTGTATTATTATGTATAACAAAAGTTGTGTGGAATTAATTTGTATTGTTTAGTTTTTTTTTATTAACGTCGCACTAGAAGCAACACGAGGGCTATTGGCGACGGACCTCGTAATTTTGAACCACGGTCAAGTGACGAGGACGACACCTGAGCTGGCACCCCCCTCTCCTAACATCCACACCACGCCAACGGGAAGACTTTGAGCCCCGAACAGATTTAACGTGCATCAGCCCCGGCTACACGGCAGGTCGTTGGCGGCCAAGGATCGAACCCGCGACTGAACGAAAACCGTCGGCCACGAGTCCACGACCTTAACCACTAGGCTACCGCGGCCCTCTAATTTGTATTGTGATGCCCGCGAAATATCCCTTTTATCTTCCGTTACTAAGCTTCATTAGATAATTACACACACTCACACTCACACACACACACATATATATACATACATATATATACACTCTGGTGTTCAAAATTAAAAGAATTTTCCAATTTGGTCGATTACCTCTAGAATTAATGGACAGATTTTAGTGAAATTCGGTGTACACATAGGGTTGATAAAATTCCAAAAAATAAACATTCAATAGCTATGATATATGCACATTATAGTGCACATTACTCATCGGTGTCGCAGGTATGAAAAAAACAATTGCAGAATAGAAAAAAAAGTAAGTTAATAGGGGGTATGTTCCACTCTTATAGATATATAGGCCTCCCGACGTGATTTTATGTTGGAAATAAGTGAATTTATGAGTTCTTTTGTGTGTGTGGCTATTGGTTCCACTCGTTCAGCAATGCTGTTTGCAGGTCTTGGATGGTTCTCAGAAGGGGGTTGCGAATTACAGTTGTCCTTCCCAAAGCGTCCCAGGCATCCTCTATAGCAGCGGTTGCACAACTGACAAGCAGGAAATAGCTGACGGGTGCAGCTCAAAAAAATGTAATTCGATTCTTAATATTTCCTTATTTTACTGAAATCATAAGCAATATCTAACACTAAAAAGGTAACAAAAATTCAAAATAAACTGCTGTTTGTAGAAAATGCAACACCATGAAGGAATCATCAGAATCAAATGAAATTCGCAGCAAATGTCAATTATAGGATATTATGCAAATTAATAAAGTTTCAGAGCCATCGCGCGTGCGCGGCGCGCTCAGCGCCCTCTGAATTGATGCTGAAAGCGTATAAATAAAGTGCTGTAGCGGGACGTTGAAAAAAGTCTATGATTATTTGTTAGTGGCAAACGTTTAGTGAGACCTGAGTATGCCTCCACGACGGAAGAATAAGAAATTCAAGCAACTTACGGAGTTTGAACGAGGGAGGATAATCGGCCTTCGAGAAGGAGGATTTTCCTATCGCGCAATAGCAGCTCGTATGCAGCGGAACAGTTCCACAGTGATGCGAGTTTGGAAGCAGTGGACCGACGAGCACCGAACAACTCGAAAAACAGGCACTGGACGACAGAAGGTGACGTCAGAGGGCGATGATCGACACCTGCTCCGCATGGCGGTGAATGATCGCACAGCTTCCTCCAGGCAGCTGGCAGCACGTTGGTCTACTGCTACAGGTGTACAATTGTCGGCTTCGTCAATTCGTCGTCGTCTGCTGCGCCGTGGATTGCGTGCAAGGGTGCCTTTATACAGGATTCCCCTCACGGCGAATCATCGACGGCTGCGTCGGCAGTGGGCTCTTGAGCACAGAGACAGGCGAGCTGATTGGCACCAAGTTGTCTTTTCAGATGAATCACGCTTCAATTTGTGGACCCATGATGGCCGTGTTCGTGTTAGACGTTATGCCGGTCAACGCTGCCTTCCTGAGTGTATTATTGAACGACATAGTGGTCGAACACCCGGAGTTATGGTCTGGGGTGCGATTTCGTATCATGGACGATCCAATTTGATACGAATTGAGGGTAATCTCAATAGCAACAGGTACGTCCGTGAAGTGCTACAGCCCGAAGTCGTTCCTTTCCTTCAAGGCATCCCTGGAGCTATCTTTCAGCAGGATAATGCACGCCCACATGTTGCGCGGACTGTTCGAGACTTCTGTTCAGCACAACGCATGCAACTTCTTCCTTGGCCTGCTTATTCACCGGATATGTCGCCTATTGAGCACGTGTGGGATATGGTTGGTCGGCGTCTCGCTCGTGATCCGCGTCTGCAGTTTCCAAAGACGAACTTTGGTTGCGCATACAAGCGATATGGAATTCTCTTCCTCAAGCAGATATTCAACATCTGTTTGACTCCATGCCACGTCGTATAGCAGCACTTATTGCAGCGCATGGTGGCTGCACCAAATACTGATTTCGGACGCTTAATTTGTTTCTTTTGTTTTGAAAATTTCATCATTTATTTGTATCAGTACAAGTCGTTTCTGCATTAAATTTCATTTGATTCTGATGATTCTTTCATGGTGTTGCATTTTCTACAAACAGCAGTATAGTTAAATTTAATACGATTTATGGCATTACATATTATCTACTAATTTTTCAAAGTCAGGAGAAAAGGATGATATTCCTATTCTTATAGCATCTTCCAGATAACAATCGTTAAGTCGAGATCTGATTGTTGATTTAATTGTGTTCATTGTTGAAATCAACGATTCACAAAAATATGTGGAACAGAAACAGGATTTTTTAATTTGTTAGATCCTTTTTTCAAAAGGCGATACTATAAAAATAACTGATAAGACAAAACAATGTTACCACTACTAGAGGTAACAAAACAGTGTTGCCAGTGCAATAATTTCATGTCTTATATATTATTTCTAAAAGTATGATGAATCTCGTGGCCAGAAAAAAAATTAGTTAATATTGATAAAGTTAATATTGATAAAGCATACAGCGGACAGTCGCTGGAGCCCAAAAATTGCTTCGTGGGCACATTGGCACCCATGGGCTTTGGGTTAAGAACCCCTGCTCTATAGGATTGAAGTCTGGAGATCTGGCTGGCCAATATATATATATATATATATATATATACATCCGGCGAATATTCTCATTTCCTGGAAATTCGTCGACCAGCCAAGTTCTATGTGACCTCGCGTTGTCATCCATTAAAAGAAAATCAGGACCAATTGGACCCCTGAAAAGGCGAATATAAGGCTCCAAGACCTCTTCCCTATACCTCTCAAGAGTCGCAGTGCCTCTTTCAAAGACATGGAGGTGTGTACGGCCATCTAAAATGATGTCTGTCCAGATCATCAAGCCATCGCTGCAGTAGAGGTCGATATCTTAGACATTGGAGAGCAGGTAGAGTGTCTCTGGTTCTCTCCGAGTACGGCGAAAATCACTGGTTAGGCTGAACCGGGACTCATCAGTGAAGAGAATAGTCACCCATTGATTCATGCTCCAATCTGTAAGATCTCTGCATCATTTTAAATGGACTGACTATCTTGCTCACAGATCTAAGCTGGACGAAAACAACATGTCTGATTGAAAAAACAGCCCTGTCTCGTTAAGTCTTTTGGAAACAGTCACCCTTGAAATTCGGGTTATTGGAGCTGCATACAACTCATGACAGATCTGAGAAGCTATAGAATCCCAGTTATGCCTCGCTGTAATGAACAAATGGTAATCCATAAGTTTGACACGACTGTTTCCATAAGTTGGACATGACGCATGGCGTTAAATCGAATTCTCTGCAAATCTAGATTTTAGAGAGGCTTGCTTTTACTCTACCTACAATTAGAGATCTGATTCCTCATCTAAACATTGGTGATTACTCAGTTTTACTGTTTCAATTTTGATTTCAGCAACTACTGCAAAATAACACCAAGAAATTCGACGAAATGCGCTAGCGAACGAAATGCTGATCTTGGTACGCTCGCTTTTAAGTCCTGTTTTTCGACTAACTCTGCCCATATATATATATATATATATATATATATATATATGTGTGTGTGTGTGTGTGTGTGTGGGATGGCCGATATTACTAAATAATAAATCAAACTTTGAATTAGCACACAGACATTTAATATTGACGTTTCACGTGAACATAAAGTTGAACATACTGGACGAGACATTTTACAATAACATTTAAAAAACATTAAAACAATACTCTTCAGCGTCTTAATAAATCAATCGTCTAGAGTCATCAACAAGGGCGTCTTCCTCGTTCCGATGACTACCGTCGACTCTCCTTCAAGAGTGGACTCCCTTCAGTAGCAGAGGCCGCGCCCTCTATGATCGGGTGTTTCTACTACAAACCCACACTCGGCCCTCCTGGAAGAAGATGACCTCAGCTTCTTGATTCTAACAAAAGATCGTCTCAACCTAAAAAATAAAACTGAAAAGAGAAAATTCAAAAGCAGTAACAAGTTGATAATTCGAACAGCATTTATCAATCTTGGAACATCATCGTCTTTGGAAAACACTATCGTGTATAAGTATCATCGTCTTGTTTTGTCACTTCGTCTTCTTTCACTTTTCTTTTTCTTTCAACGTCTTCAAAACACATAAATAAATCCAGTCGTGTTTGGGGGAAAATTGTCATAATTGGGAAAAAGTTATAATTGGTAGATTCACAGTCACATAAATGTATAATTGGATTGTTTATGTCACACACCATCTTCTTATAAATTCTGCACTAATTGTAATCCGATGATGATTTATATTTTTTGTAGAACTTTCTAATGGTCCTAGATGATCTGTACGATACTTATGTAAAGGTATATCATCTTTATGAATTGGATGAAGCTTCCTTTCTTCTTTCCTTCCTTCTTTCTTTCCTTTTTTACTGTTTTCTTGAACACTGTGCACACAATTAGCTATTAGTCTTCCAATCTTTTGCTTTTTGGCATCTTTTCTTAGATTGTTACGCTGTTTTTCAAAGTTAGCTTGAAATTCGGCTTCAATAATTTCTTTTGATTTTTCAGTAAACTTCGTATTCATTGAAGAACAAGGTTCTATAATTCCTTGTTTTAACCTTTCAGTTATTTGAGCATCAACAATCTTATTTTCAGAAAAAGGTAAACGTCGCGATCGTTGATATATTGGTTCATTATTTTTAGTTAAAATATTTAATTCTATGTTAGTTGATTTAATCTTCTTCGGTTGGTAATTTAATATAGATTGACGCACTTCATCTTTAATGGATTTTGAAATATTATTGCCTATATTTTCTTCAATTTCATCACAATTAACATTAACTGGCAAAACCGATATAATATTGTTTTCTTCACACAGAGACTTATTTTTTATTGAAAATCCATTTTCATTTATTAGAACTTCACCTTGCAAAATTACATCAAGTCCTATAATAGCATTATGCGGTATAGCATCATTCTCCACGACACATATATCAGTAAAACACTTAAAGTTATCTATTCGTATCTCTCCCTTAAATATACCTATGGGATTTATTTTACAATCTCCTAATCCCGATAAAATTGAATTACACTGATTCAGTTCACAAATATTTAACTTTTCAAATATATTCTTAGAAATTAACGTAGCTTGACTTCCAGTATCTATCAATGAGTTAATAATTAAATTACTAAAATGAACCATTTTGAACAGATATGTTTGTTTCGCAATATTGAGAGATTCTACGTTATCGTTGGGTTTGGTTTCCAAATTTAATTTCGAACATTCAGACGCCTTATGCCCAAAGTTTTGACATCTGAAACATTTTAAACCTTTATTCTTATGTGAACAAAATTTAGATAAATGTCCTTTACCACCACAATTAAAACAAAATTTAGTATTCTGATCATAATTAACTGATCGTTTATGATTCACAAAATTATCTGGGTTTTGTTTTACTTTGCTAAAATTATATGTACTTTTTTCTCTCATAAAATCATTTTTTATAACCTCGTAAATCTTCAGTTTTTCGCGAAATTCACGCAAATCTTTGCAACCATACAAAACTAATTTATTTTCATTTCTATCGTTAATTCCCCGTATAATATATTGCATTAAAGCGGTATCTTCAATTCTCCCTCGATTACCCAACTCTTTCATTATAAAATAATATTCCTGTACAGATTCAGTTTCTTTCATTTTACGCCTACTCAATATTTCATGCAATTGGGCTGAATTAGTAGTGACCTCGAATTCATCTATCAACACACGTTTTAATTCCTGGTATGACGTAATATTTAATTCGCTTCTCACAAATAATAAGGTATTACCACCAAGCGATCGTTTAGCGAAAATAAACTTTTGTAGGTCAGATAAATTAAAAATATTCGCAGCGCTCTCAAACTGCTCTAACCAAACTGAAATGTTTTCATGCAATTCTCCATTAAAAGAGGAAGTAACACTTTCAATGTCTGAAAAGCTTACAGAGATGTTTTGATTTCGAGTGGTGCCATAGTCATAACAACGCTCTTCAGAATGAATTGCTGACTCATTAATGTTCTGGCTCTGCACTGACGGGTTTTGTTTTGTTTCTACTCCCGTTTCGCTTTCTGATTGATTCGAATTTTGAATATATTCATAAAGCGAGTTAACATCATTTAATAGAACTAATATTTTCTTGATTATTTCAGTTTTTGTTCCTTGGAATGCAATATTCAGAATATCACAAATGGTAATCAATTCATGTAATGAAAAAGTATCATTAATAGTTTTTAATTTAGACTTAAAATTAGATTCATTTACTGTGAATTCGAAACCAGTAAAATTTCTTATTCTTTCCGTATTTTTAGCATCGCCATCAGTATCAAAAATAAACTTATGCAAAGTCTTAATTTTTTCTTTCTTGAGATACTTAAGTGCTACGCCTACTACATTAATATCATCAATCTTCATATTTAGCAAATAAGAATAAATCTGACTCACCTCAAAGTCTTGAATTTATCCTTGGTCAGCACACAGTTATCCACACTTTTTTTTTCAGTCAATGTTCCCAATTTAATCACGAGTCCTATACTCTCACGATTTTTATATCCTAATCGAGTCCTAATGTGCTTACATTCAATAATGCGCCTCAATCCCTATTTCTATTCCTAATCCCACTTCTGATTTGTGGGTTGGCCGATATTACTAAATAATAAATCAAACTTTGAATTAGCACACAGACATTTAATATTGACGTTTCACGTGAACATAAAGTTGAACATACTGGACGAGACATTTCACAATAACATTTAAAAAACATTAAAACAATACTCTTCAGCGTCTTAATAAATCAATCGTCTAGAGCAGGGCTTCTTAAACTATGGGTCGCGACCCCAAATGGGGTCGCGTAGCAAAATTCTGCGGTCGCGAGAGATTTTAATGTCAAATATTTATAGATACCCTTTTATAATATCACTAGAGTTGGCGGAATACAGTGGACTTGCAGCGTCTAGACACGCGCATTTGTTGAAGGTTTTGAGCTATCTCCACCGACAGCAGTAAACGATCGATGATCGCTATTATTATACTGTGGCTATACATTGTTAGTGCGTTTGTCGGAATCATACATGTTGAATAAACCGCGCGCCGCTGACTTCCCACTCTGACCGCCACCTCTAAATATCATACAAAATCAAAGGGAGGAATGCGCGCGCGTACACACGTGCAGCCTGCAGCTAAACAATGATTCATGTATGGGGTCGTCAAGAAACTCGCAATCATAAATGGGGTCGTGAATGACAAAAGTTTAAGAAGCCCTGGTCTAGAGTCATCAACAAGGGCGTCTTCCTCGTTCCGATGACTACCGTCGACTCTCCTTCAAGAGTGGACTCCCTTCAGTAGCAGAGGCCGCGCCCTCTATGATCGGGTGTTTCTACTACAAACCCATATATATATATATAATATTTTGCTATTTACATTAGATATAATTTTTTTTCTTAGAAATATGAACATGGTTATTATACATTTAAGTATTCAGAATAATTTAAAATAAGTTCTCCTTTACTTGATCTAAAGCTAATTATTCAATGACAATGTTTTTGGCTTTTAAAAGAGTGGACTTTTTGGAGTAGATGTGAATTTAATTTTACTTTTTAAACTTTGTAAAATATTTTATACTTATTGTTTATTTTTCATGTATCGTATTTTTTATTTATTTTTATAATTTCATGTATTTTTAATTTTACTAATTTAATTTTTTATATTTGTTTATTTATTTTTACAATTTCATGTATTTTTTAATTTTATTAATTTAATTGTTTATATTTGTTTATTTATTTTTTAATTTAATTTAATTTTATTATTTAAAGACTATTTTCTTAATTTTTTTCTGTATATTTTTAGTTGTGAATCACAGTTTGTTAGATGGCTATGCTTTATAATCGTTTTCTTGCATTTTTAAATTTCTTTTTTTAATTATTTTCTTGTTTTAGAATTTCTTTTTATAAATTTCTGATTTTTTTGTAATTTGTTTCCCCATTTTTAATGTTAATTTCAATGTTTCATGCAAGTTGCGTGGTAATTTGACTAGTTGTTTCTAAAGTTTAGTTTTCATATTTTGATATATTGAGAGTTTTGAGTTAATTGCTGTTCTAACTCATTTTTTATTCTTTTTTTTAAAATAGTTTTATAATTTGAAATAAAGCATCCTTGGATTATTTGTGAGTAACTCTTTTTTCTGAATTTAATTTGTTTCCTTGTATGTAGCAAGTATCTATGTATGTAGTTGTAATACACATGGTGTGGTGTAAGTGAAAAAAAATATTTGGAATTTTTTTTTTAATTTGATTTTGATTCTTAAGACATTTATTTTGGGTATTATTTCTTAATAATTGAACTTTGTGGATTTGAGTTTTTAAGAATACTTTTTTGAATTTATATTTTTGGATTGATAGCTTATTTTCATTATATATTTAGACCATTAGTAATTTTTTTTAAATATAAGTTTAAATGATTTTAATGAGCTTAAGAAGTTACGGAAACCTGTAGCCGTGCTTAAGTTATGGTAAGTTAATATTGATTTCATAAAAAATAACATCTCCTTTGTATCTTAAAAAAAAAAAAAACCTCCCAAAATCCTTGCGGACCACAGAAATATCAGTTGTCATAGCATTGACTCTTATCTGTAGTTTTGCTCTATTTAGCGTCCTTCCCAATGCGTTTGTCGCTTCGTTAGCTTGCTTCTGGGGCATCCAATCACAACCTGGTCACTCATCTTTTTCTCTCTTTAACTTTTCAACAGTCCTCACACTCTGAAATCCCAGGCTTCTTTCACCTTGATCACTAATTTTGACAGCAAATTAAGAAATTACGGAAAATATTTAACGTAGAATTTTTAAATATTAATTAAGATGAGAGTGTAAATTTAAATTTAATAAGATACGAACTCGAAAGCAAAGACCACTGCACGTGTATCGATGAGGTTTCAATTTAAATAGAAATCTCCCAAGTAAGTCGAAGGGAAAATCGAGATAGCACCAAATATATCAGTTTTACTCATTAAAATTTAATAAATATACCCTGGATTTTAAAACGCAATAAACGGTTTCTCTTAAAGCGTTTTCTTGCGATTTTGACAAGCAACTCGAAATATTCGTTAGATGACTAAAAAAAAAAAAAGAAAAACCAAAAAACTTTAATTATTAAAATAGGTATCGTATTAGACCGAATACAACGCAACTCCAAAACTATTTGTAAAGATAGAAAATAATTCGTGATAAAAACCAACGAATTAAAAACAACGTTTTCATATGATGACAAAGTTTATTAAAAAAATATTGAAATGTTAGTTAAAACTGGTCGCAAATATCTAAATATTGCATTGTTAGGCAAGTAAGAAAGGTTCCCAAAATTTCAGAGCTCTAGCTTGATGGGAAGTTGGTTAAATTAACGATAGAAAATCTGAGGACACTCTGATACACACACAGACACCAAGTGAAATACATAAAAACGTTAAAACTAACTAAAATTAATTAATTCATCCGTTAAATTAAATGGTTTGAATACAGTTAAACCCAACCACCCTTTGCGACGTAAATTATTTAGCGGTATTTTGCCAAATGTGGCTACCCTGGTCCGTTTTACGAACTTGACGTTCAGCCAAAAAAAAAAAAAAAAAATTGCTAAATTTGGTGCCAATTTTTGAAATCACGCTAATTGGTTCGGCTGAACTGCATTATTAAAGAAAAATTATAGTTAAAACTTGTCGCAAATGTCTAAATATTGCATTGTTAATCGAGTAAGAACGATTCCCAAAGTTTCAGAGCTATAGATTGATGGGAAGTTGGTTAGGTTAACAATACAAAATTTGATGACACACACACACCAAGTGAAATACAGATAAACGTTGTAAAAACGTTTTAAAAATGAATGAATGCGATACTTGTATTTTAAATAAAATAATTCAAAGAAATTAAATTTAACGAGTTAAACATTTTTTTATTATAAATAATTAATAATACAGGTTATTATTATTTTTACTTGTTATACAATAATAAGTTTTTACATTCCATTACTTAGACCTCGAATGTAGCACGAATCAATATTTTAAAGGGAAATCATTAGTCGAAAAATATCGCGTTATATTCAGCTAATACGGTATTATTTTAATGTCAATAATGGTAGGATGTACAGAAACAGGTAACAAATATATAGAAAGCATCTACATTATTTTTATAATTTCGAATGTATTTCATTCTTTTCCTAAAAATATAGTTTTCTAAATTTCATATGAGAAATAGAAATAATTAATTAGGTTTTTAACAATACATTCACATAATCAGAAAGATAAGCAAACAGAAAATTATAAGTAAACAAGAGTTTTTTTTTTTTTTTTTAATTTGTTTATTTTATACTTGGAAACGCTAATCATGACCTTTTCATTAACGCCTCACTGTTCTTTTCACCTTATTAAAGACAAAGCCGTCAACTATTTTGCCAAAATAATACATCATCTGGACACTAATTGACTACAAATTTTTAATGAAGACTAAAACACATTTTTTTCAGGCCAAGTTTCTACAAAAATAAATGACAAGAACCAAATCCTTCCCTTGTTAAAACAAAGTGGAATTGCACAGACCACCCTTTCTCATTCTTTATAGACTAAGCTGATGACTTAAGAAGGATTCCAAGTAATTTGTCTAAGTAATTTATGTAGTTAATTTATCTTGGTCATTTTAATAAGCTGAAACTGGCAACAAGGCCGAAAGGGTGTGAGTTATATGATGACGTTGTTATATTTCTCACTAGTTACGTTGTTTTGAAACTGTCACAAACAATAATAAAAAAAAGCGGTGTAATCCTCACTCTAGTTTTAGAAGGAGGCTTTTATTTCTATTGGTGAAAGTCATTAACTCCCTTGAGAAAAATCATATTTATTAAGGCTATCAGTAATGGTTATTTTATTCGACAACAATTATGATGCATATGTCTAATGGCGGATATGATTAAAATACGTAATCGGTGGTGAAATTATTTTTTACAGATAATGTTACTTGTAACAATACGTCATTTTTAGGTCAAAAAAACGTAAGATTTCAGGAAAATTATTGAAATCAGAAGAAAAATGTAAATTAATTTAAAATACAAAGTTGAAGTTTTTTTTGAATTAATTTTCCTGTACATTGCGATAGCTTTGGTGAATATATAAATTTGGAGATATGAAAAAAAAATAATTACAAAATTTTATTTTTATTACAAACCATTTTATAACAGCTACAGTTATTTTGTAATTAATTTAAAATGATAGTTATGCTTTTGTCTCTACATCATTTATAGAGTGAAAAAAATATCAGTACATCAGAGTAAATACAAAAGAGGTATTCGTATTATACATATTTTTTTTTATCAACGTGTCAGTTAATTGGTAGCTTAAGAAAAATCTTAATGAAATGTGACGTGAGTATTTATTAACGTCACACTGAGAAGCAAAAAGGGATATTGACGATAGACCTCGCGTTTTTGAATCTCCATCAATGGACTAGGAAGACACCAAATCTCTAACTTTTACATTTCGCCACCGAAAGGACTTGGTACCTCGACGTATTTAATGTAGAGCAGTCCTGCTAAGCAGCGGATCTTTAGTGGTATTAAGTCTCGAACCCACGACTCTATGAAAACTGCCGGCTGCAAATACGCAAGCATGACCACTAGGCTACCACGACCACTTACTTCATAATGAAATAGTTTCATGTATGATTATATCTTCTTAATACCCAACTAAAATTACAGAGTATTTCTACAAATAATTTTATTATAATTTCATTAAATATCACCATTCTGAGAGAAACCTGGGAAAAAAACCAGGATTAAAAATTTTTTAAATTCGGTTGGTTATATGATACTTAATTGAGTAACTCGGGAATGAATGCTCATGAAGTTGCCATACCTTATCAATTTTAAATTTGAAGCAGTGTATAGGGCAAAAAATGTTACTTGTGATTAAATTCATAAAAAACAGTAACTGGTTTGAAATTTTAAGTAAATTTCCAATTTTACATATAATATAATTCGTTTAATATTTCTAGCCTCTCTCAGAAATGACTTTGTCTCCTTAAGCTGCAAATTCCATTTGTGCTCGTAGAAAAGCCAGCAAATAACTAATCAACACGAGAGCTCCGCATGTGACTTCATTGAAGTCTTTTCATCTGTATACATTATGCTAAACTGCTCACGAACTGCTTGCCTTGCTTATATATGCACAATAAGAAGTATAACGTTCGACATTTACATTTTCAAAAACGGAATTATTTTTGTGAATATCATTATAAATAACATTTTATTATATATGATATTATTTTTAAAATTAGAAATATATAATAACATGATGGACATTGAGTCCTAATGTATCCAGTTGTGAACCTGTAATTTCAATCATACATTTTTCAACAAAACAAGTCTAAAATTCTTACAATTTACTTTAAATATATATTTTACTCTATTAAAATGAAATCGAAAGGTGTTCGATTAGTGTTTTATTAAGAAAATTCTATAAAAAAAACTTACCCCTTTATTGACGAATTCTAGCACCTTTATTTCCCGCTCATTTTAAACTATATACACCTGAATGTATAATAATACCAGCTGTCGAAGAACACTATTTAAACATTCTTTCCATAAATAGATACCTTAACCTTTAATACTAGTAAACAATATGTTTTGAATTTTACAAGCATTTTATAAAATTATCCTACTAGTTATATATATATATATATACCTTGACTTTTCAGAGGACTTAGCGCCCATTTATATGAAAATGAACAATTATATAGAGTGACAAGAAATTTTCAGGAAAAAGATATCAAAGCACACATTTGGGTGAAAAGTTATGTTCGTTCATCGTAATTAATTAACAAATAATGTACTTTTAATCTCATAGGGCTTTTCAAAATGAATATGATTTCGAAATGCTATATTTTCATAAATAAACGACATAGAATAATAAATAATACATAAATACAACGGAAAAATAGGGAAGTTTATTACACAAATTTTTTTATATGACTTCCTTTTGTTACATGTGTAATATCAATTCGATTTAAATTTCTGATGCACATGTTGTAAAGAGTCAGAGATAATAGATAGAATAGCAACAGAAATATGTTTTTCACATAAATTTGTGGGAATTGGTAGCGCATACACTTTATCTTTTACCAACCCTCAAAGGAAGAAATCGTATGGGGTTATATCAGAAGAATTAGGTGGCCATCTGTGTAACATCAAATCATCTGGATCATTGTGACCGATCCAACAGTGGCATAGCTCAGTGAAAGCTTCTAAAATAGTTTTCATGAAATGGAAACAAAGAACGCGTAAGGGTCATATCACAATACAACCCTATATTTATGTATCTATCTGTACGTAATTTTGATCAAAACTGTGAAGAATTTATAACATCTCTCAACAATCATTAATCTTCAAGAAAAACAAGTTATAATATTTGAACACCCCAAAAAGGAAAACCCTTCAGAACTACTTCTTTTCCAACAACAAATTCTGCCTGACGAGAGAAAATTGCTTCAAGAAAATAAAACTTTCCACTCTCAGAGTTACTTTTTGACCTTAAGAAAGCCCATCTTCCCAAAATAGAATGACATCGTAAAAAGTAACTTTTTGTGTAACCATAGATATCGTCCAGGGAATAAGGAATTAAGGCTGAATTGTATCTGATCGAAATGACGTCCTTAATCCTAAGGTGAACGGAACTGTTAGGATGATTCGGATTTTTTATGGCCCATTCTGAATTCTTTCAGTACAATGTAGCTAACAACTGCGGCTGTTCTAGAATAACGTAAAGAAACGGTTAAGAAAATATTTCCCTACAAAGGAACGGATTCCCAAATTCTAAATTACCATTAAATGTTGTTTTGAAGTTTCGATAGTAGCAGTAAGCAAATACCATTGTGGGATGATGTCTTTGTTTTTATGGTAATAGGTGTTTTCTTTAAGAAGATTGATTTGCATAGCTACCAAATGATAATTTTATTTCTAGAGGCTTGTATAAAAATTACGCATATTAAATAATTATGGTTGCAATATAATTTTAACTGTCGTATAGCATCTTTGGTTATAGAAAAAGATATACATAATTCAATTATTATTCAATACAAAGATGCATTTTTATTTATTAATACATTTTTTACAGTAAAAAATATAATATTACAGTTGTTTCTTAATAATCTTCCTAAATTATGTTTTTCAGATTAGTATAAGTTCTATCAATATAATAATTTAAGATATAAAATTTAGCACGATTTTCTGTCCGTTTTTTTTTTTTTTTTGTCTTCTTTAAAGAAGGTGTAATTTCCTTTAGAAAAATATGCTATGATTGCTAGAAAAATAAGGAAGCTGAGTGTTTAATGAACTAAAGGTTTGAGTGCTTTAAAATTGTTGCAAGTCTTATAACATTTAATATACTCGGTATATTTATTTTAGAAATTTGTGGATGATTTATTTATTTTTAATTTAATGATATTACCAGATATTTGTTTATACTTAGAAAGGGAAATACAAATAAGATATATCTGTCCTTTAAATCGGAAAAATGTGTCATTTTAAACATTTATATAACACATGGATCAATAAGTTCCGATACTAACCCAGAGATGGCGCTCGTAGTAAACCAGTAACCAGGTCATTCTAAAGTACTAACCTTTGCTTGAAACGTGTCAAAATTTTAAGTCGATCGGACCAGAAACAGCTGAGTTATCGAGGTTGAAGTAAAGTCGTTTTGTAGTTTGTTTAAAAAATGGAAAAAACCGAGTTTCGTGTTCTGATAAAACATTGTTTTTTAATGGGTAAAAACACCGTGCAAGCGAAACAATGGATTGAAAAATGTTACCCGTACTCTTGTCCATCAAAAGCAACGATTTGTCGGTGGTTTGCCGAGTTTAAACGTGGTCGTACCGACACAAATGACGCGGAACGCTCGGGTAGACCTGTGGAAGCCGTTACACCGGAAAATGTGAGTGAAGTGACAAAAATTATAATGAAAGATCGTAAAGTGAAGCTCCGTGAGATTGCTGAGATGACACAGATATCATATGGAAGTGTATTTACTGAAAAAGGTTTTTTGAAGTGAAGTGAAAAAGGTTTTTTCCAAGTGGGTGCCGCGATTGCTTTCGATGGAACAAAAACAGCAACGAGTCGATGATTCAGAAAGCTGTTTATCGCTATTTACTCGCAACAAAAAAGATTTCTTGCGTCGTTACGTGACCATGGACGAAACATGGATACATCACTACACTCCAGAGTCGAAGCGGCAGTGGCGCACAGCTGTCGAAAGCCGTCCGAAAACGCAGCAGTCAGCTGGCAAAGTCATGGCGTCAGTTTTTTGGGATACGCATGGCGTGATTTTCATTGACTACCTCGAAAAAGGTAAATCGATCAACAGTGATTATTATATTGACTTGCTGGTGCGTTTGAAGGAGGGAATCGCAAAAAAAAACGACCGCACAGTCTCGGGACTTATTGATCCATGTGTTATATTGCAAAATTTTTGTGCACTATGTAGTATACAAACATGAGCTTACTCATTATAATTAATTATCACTCAAACACAGACTAGTAAATTCAAACATATTAATATTTCAGTAATATACAGAAATCTTAAAGTATTTATTACACTGAAAAATTAAATCGAAATAAATACATTAATATTGAATTAATAGCGTGGATAATGATTGGTATATATATTCAGGGCATCAAAATTTTTTGCTTGAATTTTATTTCCAAAATCAATAGCTGTAGACACAGGAGTAGTGCCTGGCTTTTGCAAATTGCTATGCGCTGTTAGATGAAACCACTTATGGTGATTCGTGGTTACATTAAAGGTTGACATTTTTTTTTATTTTGAAAACTACATGTTATTAATTTAATTTAACATTATTTATATTTTAATTTAATATTTTACGATAGAATATTCACAATATTTATCATGTTATTCTAAATTCTTTAAAAGTGACTGATGCAATTGTTGTAATTATTACAATAATATACCCCAAAAAATTCTTTACAGACTATGTGTTAAAATCGAGAGAGCTATCTATATCACTGTCAGAAAAGAGTGACTTTTTCAGAAGTTAATTGGGTGAAAAACGCTGCCACTAACGGCGACCGTTTGATCGTAACACTGAGCGTTAAAACTGAATTTAAAACTGTTCTATCTACAAATGTCAAATGGTTAAAGTTCTAATCTTCTTCCAAATCAAATGAAACTTGATGATGCAAATCAAACAACACTTTTAAAGCTGTGGGACCAGAGATAATCAAGTAGTATAGAAGCGACAGTTAACTGAATTAGATAAGAATGTTTCTGAATATTTCGTCAATATGATGTGCACGCACGTCTTCAGGTGAATTTGGTGTGTTAGAAACTCAGCATTGTTGGCCCAATTGAAGTAGGTACTATAATCGTGCTTCTATAAACGTTTTCTTTGATAGATTATAGAAATCGTTAGTACACGTGGATAGAGAATTAACTGTGGAGAGCATCACCATTATTTTTGAATTAATAAAATATATTTTAGATGTAACTGATTATTTTAATCAATTTAGCTATGCTTGAACGCAAGGCTCTCGTCTAATCGTCATTTTTATTTCGTGGACGTAATGTTAATCCTATGGAAGTTCGACTTTAAATCTCACTTCTTTACCATTTGATCTATTTGAATGTAATAAAGTTCCTCTGAAAAAGCAAAAAGTAATGAATGTCTCTGCGGAATTACTTTTTTCCTCCGATATTTAGTAACTTTTTTACCCCTGTTTTATGATTCATTTGTGAGTTGTCTGTTCTTTAGAAAATATTTTGAAATATTTTTTTTTTTTAAATCGGATTTAGAAAGTAATTCCACAGAAGTTATTATTATTTTTTGCCCTTTCAGATGCATTTCATTGCATTCAACTAGATCAAATAGTAAAGATGTGAGAAAGAAAGGCGAAACTCCATAGGGTTAACATTATGTCCATGAAATCAAAATGACGGTTAGACGGGAACCTTAAACTGAAATTTAGATTTTATGATTAGCAGAAACATTAAGTTGACAGGCCAGACCGGTAAAAGAATAAATTTTAAAAAGATTTGTTGCACTTTTAAAAGAAATTTAAATAAAACGCTAAGTTACATAGAGCTACGAAATTTTACACATGAATATAGAAAGGTCACATAATTAAAATGCTACAAAATTTTTTTCGATCTTTTGTGCATTTTCTGCGTAATATGTCCCGTTTAACCAAGGAATTCATATGTATAAGATTTCCATAAAACTGATTCAATATGGATCTATAAATATGCTTCCGGCTTCTTACATAATTGGTTTTTCAAATCATAATGTTAAATGATGAGATTTATACTAAGTGCCTAGAAAAATTATTTTATCAAATAACGCACACCCATTTACCTAGATACTATTACTTCGTCTAAAGCGCAGATGTTCTGAAGTTAGAAGTTAAGAAATAACTCTATTGGGTGCATTGTATGCTACTATAGTTATATATAATTAAAAACAAGAGTTTCCAACATTAAAATTTTAAGGTCCTTTTTAGAATAATTATGTTGTATGCATCGCATATTAATAATTAATTTACATGTCAAATAACACCATTTGGTCTTATTATATTATATTAATTATTTGGTTTATGTTGAAATCAAATGATGACGATTTGATTTACGTTAAGCGTTTCATTTATGTTATAATGAGGAAATGATAGAAAAAACGTCTTTAATATACTATCAGACACTTAATATTAAACGTCAATAGTTTCTAAACTTTATAAATGTATCCAAACATAAACCGAATACAAAACAAAAGGAAATAAAAAATCCGATAAGAGTAATAAATAAGGAAATAAATGTAAAAATTTTTAAAAAATCTGAAAAAGTTCTATGCAAAGTTTTACAAATAATGGATTTAGCCCCCCAAGATGCGCTTTTTTTAAAAATTAAATATAAGAATTAAAGTAAACGATGAAATATCGAGAAATGGTCAATAGTAAACCTTTCCGATATTAAAATTAAAAGAAATGATAAATTATTAAATTGAATATATTTAAGCTAAATGTAATTAAAATTAAATCAAACATATTAAATTGAATATTATATCAACTGCATGTAATTAAAATTAAAGCAAACGTAAAATTATTAAATTTAATATATTGAAGCTAAATGTAATTAAAATATAAGCAAAAGTTAATAAATTAAAAATCGAAAAATGATCTAGTACGCCAAACGCTCCACCTAAATCAATAGCCCCTTTAGAAAGGCTAAGAAAAATTCCCAACATTTTCAATCCATGACATTTAAAATGTGAGATGAAACAGTTTAAAGTTTTATGCATATGGACGATGTGATTCCGCAAACGATTAAAGAAAATTTAAATATTTCGCTAAATAATGCAAGTAAAGATAGCAAAATTTGTACACGCATTCAGAAACGTTATACAACTAAAATAAAGTAATGCAGTTTTTATCGATATTTTATTCCTTTTTGAGGTACTGTGTCTCCTTAAATTCGGATTCGTTCCTGTTCGGATTCGTCTTCATCACTTGACCGATGTTCAAAATTACGAGGTTTGTTGCTAGTAGCCCTCATGATGCTTCTCAGTGCGACGTTAATTAAATCAACCAAATCCAATCTCATGCAGACTTATCTTAAGAACCACAAATCAGGTAAGTATAGTTATGTTTTGCTAATCTTTTGTCGAGTTGCGTGAAATGATCTGTTCTATATTCATAATAATTGATTTTTGTATAAACATAAAAAATTGATAAAAATAATTTTGATTCCTTTTTTAAATCGACTTTTTCTTCTACTAATATTGTAACTATGCAACAATAATTTAATTAAAATTAAAAAAAAATTGATTAATTCGAATTATTTAAAGAAATAAATTTTACGCCAACATTCTAGCCAAGTCGCCAAATAGTTCTCAAATCTGTCGCCAAGATTACATTGTAACTACGACTAAATCAAATTTTTAAAAGCTATTTTCTCACATTTCAGCTGAACATTTCATTCATTCAGCTGAAATTTTGTATGCCCGATTGTTTTGGATGACAATACGATAATTTAATTATAATTAATAAAATTAATTGATTAAAACTAATAATCTAAAAAATTAAATTTTATGCGAATTTCTCACCAATTCACCAAATGGTTGCCAATTCCGTCGCCAAGGTGAAAGAGTATTTGCTAAAACTCTCTTTTGTTAACTGGTGACATCTCTGTAAATCCAACATTTCTTATATAACAAAGCTTTGCAGGGAAGCATAATTTCATGTTCGTAACATTGCTTATCTTCTAGATAGGCGAATGTTACTTAGAATTTATGGTATATAAAATTTTGTTACACATTTTGTTAAAAGAATTCTCATGTTTAGGAAACTCATTTTTACCGGTGTTTTATTTTGTTGATAATTGCTTGCTTTAATATTAATTAAATTGCGATTGCTTAAATGTTTTATAGAAGCAAATCAAGGGCGTCACAAGGTTTAATATAAACTATTTGTTGCTTTGAAATCAGTTGATTATTTACTTTTCAACTGAAATACGAGTATATATTACAAGGATATTCATTGTAGGTTTTAGTACATTTATGTATATAATTTTTTTTTTTTGTATTTCATTTTTGTTATCTAATAATGTTAATTTCTTAAAAATTTCGTGACAGTTTCACATGATCTACTTTTTTATTATTAATAAAGAATAATAAATAATACTTACGTCACTTACAATTTAGTTCAAAATACTTTTAAATACTTTGGCTTTTTCTTCAGTTGCACATCAACATATTTAATACGAATACAATTTAAACTCGCCTAAAGTAGAGGTAAGAAAAATTAAATGTCCTAAATAATAGTTATATAATAGTTGTTCCATTTTTAAAGCTCACCCTTCTTCAAAACACTTATTAAATTTTATTGGTTGTGGTTCTAAAATGCAGTCTTCTTTAGAGTACTAAATCAGTTTTGTGAGCTACTTAATTGGCTATTTTAATTTTCAAGTATCGCCTTCACAAATGCATTAAACCAGTTTTATAGGTTATTTTATTTTTGAAGTACAGCCTTCTCTAAAACAATGTAACAATATTATTAGACGTTTAATGTTTGAAGTACAACCTTATCTAATTCAATTTATCAATTTCATTGGTTATCTTATTTTTAAATTGAATATTCTTAAAAGCAAGTAACCAATGCTATTGGTGATTTTCTTTTTAAGATACGCCCCTTTCAAAACTTTTTATCAATTTTATTGGATAACATCTTTTTGAAGTAACGCCTTTTTTTATGTACTAAATCAATTTTATTGGTTATTTCATTCTTGAAGCACATCCTTTTTTTAAAAAGTAATACAACCATATTATTGGACATTTTATTTTTGAAGTACAGCCTTCTATAATGTTTTAAATCAATTTTATTGGTTATTTTATTTATAAAAGACAACGCCCTTGATAGCATTTAACCAATGTTTAGTGGTGATCTTATTTTTAAGATACCGCTTTATCATCGCATTCAATCAATTCTATTGGTTCTTTTTTTGAAGTACAACCTTCTTTGGAGTATAGCATTACTTTTATTAGTTACTTTAATTTAAATCTAGATCCTCATTTAAAACATTAGTTTGTTTGATTGGCATGTTTCATTTTGAAGTAACGCCTTCGTTAATAATTTTTTTTTGTTATTTTATTTGTGAAGTATGGCCATTTGTAAAGCAAGGCAATACTATTATTGGATATTTTATCTTTTGTGGTACAGACTTCTTTAAAGCAATTAATCTACTTTATTGGTTATCTTACATTTAAATTTAACCTTCTTAAAAGCATTTAACCAATATTATTGGTGATTTTATTTTTGAAGTGTGGCCATTTCAAAGCTTTTCATCAATTTTATTGGTTGATTTCTTTTTGAAGTAAGACCTTTTTTTCCCCAATGTATTAAATCAATTTTACAGGTTATTTTATTCTTAATGTACAGTCCTTTTTTAAAAGTAATACAACACTATTATTGGACATTTTATTTTTGAAGTACATGCTTCTAAAAAGTAGTTAATCAATTTTATTGGTTATTTTATTTTTAATAGGTACCCCTCTTGAAAGCATTTAAACAGTGTTTATTGGTGATCTTATTTTTAAGGCGCAGCCTTCTCAAAGCATTCAATCAATTTTATTGGCTGTTCTATTCTTAAGGGGTCTCAGGACCCTTAAACATCAAAATTTTTGATTTTTTGAAAAAAATATATGTTAGAGCCTCATTTGTTCTGAACATTTTGGTACCAAAATTATAACGATACTTCGAAAACTTCCAGAGTTATCGAGAAAAAACTAAACCATCCTGGTGAAAAGTAAACCAAAACAAGCCCCTGCCACGCCCACTTTTGACAGCTGTCAGAATTTTCTAAGCATTATTCTCTCTTGCTGAATAGTTTTAGAAGAAGAGTCATATTTAATATCAAAATAAATTTGTGAATAAGTAGGAGTGTAGCAACTCAACTTTTAACTTTGCTTTTTCTGAGTTTGTTTATTTACTTTCGCAGTCAAATTTATTCGTTATTAGATCTCTCTCAGTGAGTGTTTTGATATGGATAATCTTGTGAAAAAACGATCGTCTGGACAGAGACCAAAAAAGAAAAGATTTCAAGGTAATAAATACATGAAAAAATCGAAGTCTGAATTTGGCAGAATTGTGTTTGAAGATATAGCGCCAAACAAAAGTACATCTGCTAAAAAGTTACCTTGTGCACATAGTGTTTCGCAATCTTTAGAAAAAGATGTTTGTCACTGATTTCTGGGATATAGATTAATAGATATTAATTTAATGTTCTCAGAATTAGAAAAATATATGCATTGCACTGTGTGCCAAGGGGAAATAAAATTGAGTGAAAAATCCACTATAGGTTTGTCATCAACATTCCTAATAAGTTGTAAAAAATGTGGAGTTCAGCAGAAATTCAATTCCTGTGATATGATTGGTGACAAAAAAAATGTACCTGAAATTAACAGACGGTCTGTATTAGCGATGAGATATATAGGCCAAGGATTATCCTCCCTCGAGACATTTTGCTCCATTATGTGTTTGCCAAAGCTAGTGTCTCAGAAGGCATATGACATAATAAATAAAAAGATAGCAGATGCGAGTGAGGCTCTTGCAAATGTATCAATGATAAAAGCTGCGAAAGAAGAAAAAATTATTGATGGCACTGCGAATTCTATTGCAGTTAGTGGTGATGGGACATGGAAGACACGAGGTCATACATCTCTTATCGGGGTGTGCACTCTGATTGGAGCTGATTGTGGGAAAGTCCTCGATATTGAAATCATGTCTTCGTATTGCAAAGGGTGCAACTCATACAAGGGGCCAAAGTTCGGGCCCAAATATAGTTCTTATTTGGCTAAACACCAGCATTTTTGTAAAAAAAACCACTACGGATCCGCTGGACAAATGGAAGTCAGTGGAATGCAAAGAATTTTTCTCAGATCTGAACGCAAACATGGCTTAATATATCAACAATACATCGGAGATGGGGATTCAAAAACATTTTTATCTATTGTTGAAAAAAAGCCATACGGTGACAGTATCACAATTGATAAAATTGAGTGCGTTGGACACGTTCAAAAGCGAATGGGCAGCCACTTGAGAAAATTGAAAGCCTCAATGGGGAAAAAGAAGCTGTCTGATGGGAAAACAATTGGTGGAAAGGGTCGCCTAACGGATGCTGTCATAAATAAATTGACAATCTACTATGGTAATGCAATCCGTGCCAATGCTCAAAATGTCAGCGAGATGAGACAAGCTATCTGGGCTGTATGGGCTCATACAGCTAGTACAGATGATGAGCCGAAGCATTGGTTCTGCCCTAAAGGCATCGATAGTTGGTGTAAATATAATGTTTCGGAGTTTAACAACAAAGCTCAGGAATATAAACATACGAACACCTTACCAAAAGCAGTTTCAGAATCAATTAAACCTGTTTTTAAGGATTTATCGCATTTGAAGCTGCTGCGAAGATGTTTAGGTGGTAAAACCCAAAATGCAAATGAGTCACTGAACTCGCTGATATGGAAATATAGCCCAAAATTAATTGGGTCAGGCCTAACAGTTGCTAAAATAGCCACTTTTATAATCTATATGTGAATACAATGATGGACGTAAAAGTCAAGCTGATTTGATGCTTGCTTTAGGCTTGAAAATTCACAGGAAATACATTTATAAATGTGTAAATGTCGACAAAGTGCGCGTTTCAACTGCCAAGAAGCGAGCAACCGAAGCTTCGTTTGAAGCTCGTAAGATTAAAAAAATTAAAAAAGCTAAAGAAATGGAACACCATAAGATTACTGAGGGAAGTACTTATGATCCTGGGGCATTTTAGTGTATGTTATCTTATGTGAATTCTTTTTTTGTTATTTTTCAACTTTAACTTCATTTTTCGCAAAACAAAAATTTTTAAGTAGCGCGCAGGATTTCTCAGAAACTATTTAAGATATCAGAGTGAAATTTTATATACATGTTCAAAAAAGGTTTCTTTATGACTTATAGATCAATTTTTAAACAAATTATTAACAGAAAATCTTTTATATGAATTTTAATTGGATTTTTTCTTAAAATTTCATAATTTTTTTAATAATTGTATTAAAAAAAATTTTTTTTCTCTAAGTTTCTCTAAAAGTGTGTATAACTTTAAAATTGAACTTTTTTTTACTAAATAATATAACTTTTGTAAATTTTAATCAATAATATTCTTCAGAATCCTGCGCGCAGCAAAATATAGATTTCCTTAATTTTGAAAAAAATGTCTAATTTATTTTTCATTATAACTTTTTAAATATTTCTTCAAATCTCATGAAAATATGAGACAAAATGTAAATAAATATGAATATTATGTGGTAAAAGTTTCAATTGTCTGCTTTTTTTCATTGGTAAATTATATTGTTTTGAAAAATGATATTTTTTTCGATACACGGACAAGCGTTAAGAGTCCTGAGACCCCAAGTATGGCCTTCTTTGGAGTACTAAATTAATTTTATTAGTTTCTTTAGTTTAAATGTAGATCCTTAATCAAAACATTCAGTCTGCTTAATTGGTTAATTTAATTTTGAAGAACCGCTTTTGGTAATATATTAAATCAGTTTTATAGGTTATTCCATTTTTGAAGTACAACCAACTCTAAAGCAATACAACAATGTTATTTGAAGGCTATTCAGAAAGTAAAGAACGTTTCCGTCTGACGTCGCTAGGCGCGCGCCGATCACGTATATTTTGTAGTCTGCGTGCTCGGCATCTCAGTCGGCGTCCAGCCATCACAACGGGAACATTTCCGAGCTGCCCGTTTTTTCGATATTCAAATTTAAAATGTGCGCTGCAATTGAAAATCCCGCCAGTTGCGAGGTGCGGTCTGTGATACTGTTTTTGTTGGCAAAAAACCTAAAACCTATGGAAATGTATCGGCAAATGCGTAAAGTGTACGGAAACAACGTAATGAATGAAAGTTCAATCCGGAAATGGTGCATTCAGTTTAAAAATGGCCGAATTAACGTTTACGATGAAGAGAAGAGTGGACGCCCTAGCATTGTGACTGACGAACTGGTCGCTAAAGTTGATGAAAAGATTCGTGAAAACCGTCGTTTCACAATAACGGAGCTTTCGCTTAGTTTTCCACAAGTTTTATGGACTTTGTTGTTTGAAATTGTCTCACAAAAGCTAGGCTACCACAAATTTCGTGCAAGATGAGTGCCGACAAAAAGCTGCGGGTGCGCGTCACTGAGTAGCTGAGATCGCAGGCGGCAGAATTCTACGACGAAGGAATTTCAAAGCTAGTCCACCGCTATGATAAGTGCCTCGATTTGTTGGGTGACTATGTAGAACAGTAGAATTTTAGTCGCTCTTTCTGATGTATATAATATTTTTTTTTCTTGTACTTAGTTTCTTTTTAATTCCAAAACGTTCCTTACTTTTTGAATAGTCCTCATATTTTTGCAGCCCAACTTCTTTAAAACACTCAATCAATTTTATTGGTTATCTTACTTTTATATGTAACTTTCTTAAAAACATTCAGTCAATTTTATTGGATTTTGATTCTAAGACAAGATATAATTATTTTCAAAGCTATTAATCAATTATATTGGCTCATTTCTTCTTACAGTGAAGCCTTTTTTTATTAATTTTTATTTATTTCAAAGTACGACTGTAAGGAAAGTAATTAAAAACTTCATTTATTATTTTTCTTTTATTTTTAAGTAAATTTCACATTAAAAGCATTGATGTGATTTTATTGGTTATTTCACTTATTTTGTGTAACTTTCTTACAATTTTTCTTCTTTTTATACGTTTATTTTATGGCTGAATATTTAATACATATTTTATGTAGTTTGAAAAAAAAATTATAATTTATCAATTTTAAATTTAAACTTTAATTACTAATCTATAATGTTTCAACGTATATAACCTATAATGTATAACTATTCTATAATGTATAACGTATAGTGCTGGACATTAAAAATGCAACACCAGGAAGGAATGATATGACGAACATCAAAATCACATTAAAGGGAGAAAAGATTAGGATATACAAATGATTAGTATTAGATCGAACTTAGCCGAAGCAGGAGGTTAAAATGACATCTGAAAACACTGCATAAAACAATTGTTGTGTTGAGAATTTCTTATTAGGAACGCGTTTCTTAAATTAGGAGTTTGTTCAGAATATCGTTTTATGCCTCAAATAAGAAGAAATGCTTACCGGCAAATGTCGGAATCCGCTTGAGATAGGATCGTTGCGTTGCCTATGTAGAGTGGATTTTCTTTCCGTGATACTGCCCATCTTACTGGGCGAAATCCAACCACTGTCAAGTGGATATGGAATAAATGAGTTATTAAGGGTTTAACTGAACGGATCTTCACTCAGGATCTTTGCATGGAGATCCTGTGTACCGTTATGATCTGCAGCGTGGACTTTGAGATTGGTGAACATTACTTCGACTTCCCTTGACAATGCAGCATAGAGAGGGATGGCGACTTTGGTGTCTGAAGACTCCAAGGAATCCGCTCGTTGCCCGCTTTTGTTCGATATCGGCATAGGGGCCCTGAACATGATGTGATGTTTTGGGCAGCCATTGGGTACTCAACACTCACATCTCTAGTTCGAAACGATGGTAATTTGAACGCAGACTGGTATATTCTTACGTCCAGTGGTTGTACCCTATCTTCTAGGCGTGCCGAACCCTCTTCCTCTAACAAGATAATGCAAGACCATACATCGTGCGTTGTGTTCTCACCTTCCTCAATACACAGAATATTCGATTCTTGCTCTGGCTTTCAAGGTTCTCTATATTTGTCACCTATTTAAAATATTAGGTCATCGGTTGCTGAGAGACTGGCCTTCCACCCCACTCCAGCTAATACTATTGATTAAGTATAGCATAGACTTGAAGCTGCATGGAATGAGTTGTTCATTTCTATCATACAAACCCAGTTTGGCTCCAAGCCATGATGAGTTTTCATTGTAAATATGAAGAGTTCCATTTAATTTATTTCATGATTTTATATTAATTTTTAATGAATTATTTTATTATATTAATGAAATATATTTTATGAGTCTATCTGACCTTTTATGTTGTTACTTTTAGTCTATCTTCATTATTTTATAAGTAATTAAAAATCAAAAAGTTTTATAAACACCCGCTAAACACACACACACACACAAAATCACACTCGCACACGCACAACATATATATATATATATATATATATATATATATATATATATATTGTTAAGAACATGAGTTGATGCTTCCCTGTATCACCTCTCATTTCAAGGAAAAGAATGACTTACATAGATGTCGGTGGTTCACAAAAGAGAGTCTAATAAATGACTCCTTCACATTGACTACCATTTGGGGACTTGACAACAAATGGAAAGTACTCGAAGCTACTGAAACCTAAGCGGAAAATCGAAAGGGAAGAAAGTTACGGACCTTTCCCGAATTTTCTTATGTGATTTTATGCCTGGCCGGAAAGGCAGAGCTGTAAGCATAATGGCTCGACTATAACGAAGAGCTGTAGTCGAGTAAATCAATTTCTGAGTCTGGCAAAGGAATCAGTTTGTGTACGGAATCAGTTGTCTGTGGAGTCTGCTTTGCAGACAGATTAGAGAACCACAGTCGAGTGAATCTGCAGGAGGTTCGGCCCGGATTTAGCGGAACTGTTGCAATGAGTCTGTTTTTGTTGGAGATGTCTTATCCACCAAGTCCAAAATATAGGGAGAGCAGTTATTTCAATACACATTTATTTAAGGACTCCACGTGCCAATCACACATAATCGAATATTTATACAATTTACAAAACTATACAAGCTTCCAAACAGTCTATATTTTAATTCAACCCGCTTATGCGGTCAGGAGCAATTATATCCAATACAAGCAAAAAAAACCCGCCTTAAGCGGTCAAGATCCAATAGCATTCTTCAAAATATTACTCATGAACCCGTGCGTTCTCACTCACACGAAACAAGACGCCTCCTGGCGGGATCCGAGTAATTAATTTCCAACAGTCTTTTGAGAATCTGTTGAGGAGATAGATCAGAAGATCGACTGAACGCTGTCGGCACTTAAAGTGTAGCATATCGGGTGAATTTGCGTAGAAGCAACGTGTATCTACTGTAAAGTAAGCCTGCCGCCCTTGAAGTGCAGAATATTACTTTAAAGGTTGCCCTCCGTCAAAAGTAATAAGTTGGTGAGCTCAACGTTTCTGAAATAACGGTAACCGTAACTATTGTGTGATCTACGACTTTGAATTCTGCAGGTGCTTTGTGTCTGTTATTGTCAAAGCTGTGCTATCTTTGTGTTGTGTTGAAGATTTACAAATACATCCTAATTTTTTTTATTCTCCGAGTTGGCATCGATTTTTACGCCCGCTACACAATTGCAGAGAGGATAAGAATTTTTCCATAACAATACACATACACAAATATATATATATATATACAATGTATATATACATAGAAATATATATACATATACAGTGTAAATGCATATATATATATACATATGTGTGTTTATATTTTAATTTTTGGATTTAAATTTTCAGAATTCTTTTTCAGTTGATATTTTTGGTGATACAGTGAATTTTTGATAGTAAATTTCATTCACAGGGTTAGCTAGGACAACAGTTCTAGAATGACTCAGTTTAACAGTCTACAGCAATTTACAACTTTAAATATATTGCTTTTCATTTTTGTGTTTTCAAAAAAAAATTAAGCTTTTTTAAAAATTTTCAAAACGTTTTATTTTTTCCTAATTCCTTTATATTTTACTTCTCTTTCTACTTTTCTAAGTTATATATACAATACATGTCTATTAAATAACGTGTCTGATGCAGTAAAATATTTTTTTTTTGATCTCATAAATATATACTTATTATCACTTTCAATATACACCCCTCCTCTAATCTACAACGCGAGCCATCCATTGTTCGAAACAGTGCTGAAAACACGACTTTTGCAAACGTGGTTCTGCTAAGATATTTTATCTTTTTAAAACGTTTTTCTGAATTTCACTTGGTATGTGTGTGTGTGTGTGTGTCATCAAATTTTCGATCGTTAATTTAACCAACTTCCCATCAAGCTAGAGCTTTGAAATTTTGGGAATCGTTCGTACTCGCCTAACAATGCAATATTTAGACGTTTGCGACAAGTTTTAACTCATATTTTTTTAAATAATGCAGTTTAGCTCAATCACTTGGCGCAAATTGAATAATTGCCAAACTTGGCGACTTTTTTTTTTTTTTTTTTTTTTGGCTGAATGTTAAGTCCGCTTCGCGGACCAATTTAGCAACATTTGGCAAAATACCGCCAAATATTTCCTGTCTCCAAGAGTGGTTTGACTAAACTGTATTCCAACCATTTAATTTACCGGATTAATTAATTTTAGTTAATTTTAACGTTGTTATGATTTCACTTGGTGTGTGTCTGTATGTATGTGTATCAGTGTGTCATCAAATTGTCTATTGTTAATTTAACCAACTTCCCATCAAGCTAGAACTCTGAAATTTTGGGAACCGTTCTTATTTGCCTAACAATGCAATATTTAGATATTTGCGACCAGTTTTAACTAATATTTTAATAATTTTTTTAATGAACTTTGCCAACATGTAAAAACGTTGGTTTTTATTTCGAATTATATTATTTGTAACTTATATATAAACGAAGATGAAATATCTTAGCTGTTATATAGGTTGCTTCTTATTAATAACCTAAAAAGCAGACCAATTCGCAGATGGAATATCTTTGAGATCCTCTTTAAGAGCACTGTTAAGCACTAAAACAGAAAATTCATTTCTCCTAATCTCTTTACTTATTTA
Source organism: Nephila pilipes (assembly GCA_019974015.1). Taxonomy (NCBI): domain Eukaryota; kingdom Metazoa; phylum Arthropoda; class Arachnida; order Araneae; family Nephilidae; genus Nephila; species Nephila pilipes. Next base: position 8,709 of record BMAW01132270.1, on the reverse strand, counting down.
CACAAACAAATTTAGGAATAAGCTTTTATTCAAATGATCAAGCAAAATAGTAACATAATATAGCATAATTCATAGAAATTAACAAAAAGAAATATTAAGATCGAAGTTTCTTAGCTAACAATTACGCTTTCTAAACACGCCTTTTTCAAGCGTAGTTCGGAAATTTGCATGTATTTAAAGACATAAGTTATGGTATTGCTAAGGGAAGTTTATCTAACCAGTGTTTCCTATCATTTGTTCAATGGCGCCAAAATCAATTTGAAACTGATTCATTGGGTCGACATATAAGTTGTCACAGTTTTGCTTCGAGTTGTAGTCAACGATTAGATACGGATTTATAACTATTCATAAAAAACCAAACAATTATCAAAACAATAGGTTGCTCCCAGTGAAATTGCTCTGAAAAAAGCAAACATGGTCTTATCGTATGGAAAAATTTAGTAAGGATTTTTCGAGATGTGGAACGTGTCATGGTTATAGAACACTTTAAAAAACTAAAACGATCAAAGGACAGTTTCAGTTAATTTCCTCTCTTTCTTTTCCTACTCGTAATATCTCATTGCTTACTTCTAACAAGAGTACTTTTTTTTATCCACCTTGTTAGTGTCAGAAACATTTTATTAAATTTCTCCTAAATTAATTGTATGGAAATATTTTTTCCCTGCATCTCTCTTGGATGTTTTTTAATACCGAATTCTATCTCGAAAGACCAAAACTACTTTAACAAACTTCCCCATATTGAAAAGTTTCTTAACTTGGAAATGCAAAATTGTGTTTTATTTAACTTTTCCGTGAAAAAGATCAAGATATATCTTTCCAGCCACGAGGAAAACTTTCAAAATTATGAAATGTATGATTGAGAAAAAATATTACTAAAGGAGCGAAGAAAAAAAAAATCGCGTTTCCTTCAATGAAAAGTAATGAAATAAAAAGTAAGCCAGCGTTATCTTTTCAAGAAGTGTGCTATATTGCTTTTTGGATATATCGCTAGATTTATATAAGAGAAAAGAAATAAATAAATCATTTCCGACAGAAAAAAAATGTGCTTATAAAGGACTCTATAATTCATTTTTTTTAATTTATTTTTAATATTATCTGTAAGTGCAATTTTTGGTCATTTTCTCATTTCACATAAATTGATAAGATAACGAAATTCTTGAACCGAGAAAGGAATTCGGATATTGTCTAATGCCAATATTATGAATTCTCTATGATAAATAAGAACTTATTTTTCATATTTAAATTTAAATAAGTTTTGTATTTCAATGATTCCAACTATTCATCTTACATTTATACTCTCTTTATACATATAGCAGGTCAGTTGAAAAGTCCCCGGCCTACCATAGTAAAACACATTTTTTTGGCAAAATTAGTTTTTTTTATTCGACATAACTCCCTTCAAGGGTGATACACTGATTATAGCGACCCCCCAACTTTTCGATACCATTTTTGTAGTACGATTTGTCCTTTGATTCAAAATAGGCCTCAGTTTCAGCGATCACCTCTTCATTCGACAACAATTTCTTCCCAGCGAGCATTCTTTTGAGATCTGAGAACAGGAAATAGTCGCTGGGGCCCAGATTTAAGGAATACGGTGGATGAGGAAGCAATTCGTAGCCCAATTCATGGATTTTTGCCATCGTTTTCACTGACTTGTGACACGATGCATTGTCTTGGTGAAGCAGCACTTTCTTTTTCTTCAAATGCGGCCGTTTTTCGGGGATTTCGTCCTTCAAACGGTGCAATAACGATATGTAATAGTCGCTGTTGATGGTCCTTCGTTTTTCAAGGTAGTCAATGAAAATTATTCCATGCGCATCCCAAAATACAGACGCCATAACCTTGCCAGCCGACTGTTGCGCTTTCCCACGCTTTGGATCGGGTTCATCGTGTGCAGTCCACTCGGATGACTGTCGATTGGACTTCGGAGTGAAATGATGGAGCCATGTTTCATCCACTGTCACATATCCACGCAAAAACTCGGGTTTATTACGCTTGATCATCTTCAAGCACTGCTCCGAATTATCAACTCGTCGTTGTTTTTGGTCAAATGTGAGCTCGCGCAGCACCCACTTTGTATACCCAAATATTCGTGAATGATATGATGTACACATTCAGTTAATATCTTTAGAGTGTCTGCTATTTCATTCAATTTCAATTTACGGTAAATCAAAATCATTTTGTTGATTTTTTAATGTTTTCGTTGGTAACAACTTCTTTTGGACGTCCACTGCATTCACCGTCTTCGGTGCTCATTTCACTACGTCTAAATTAGCATACCAATCCTTGATAGTTGATTTTCCTGGGGCAGTGTCTGGAAACTCGGCATCAAGCCAAGTGTGTTGCTTCAACTGTATTTTTTCCCTTCAAAAAGCAATATTTTATCAACACGCGACATTCCTTTTTATCCATTTTTTTCACAATAACAAAAGTTGCTTCACTCAAAATGCCATATTCACAAACTAATGATCCGACAGCTGTCAAATTTATACACGAATCTTTTGAGGGTTAGGGCTAACTAAAAACATATGGATTTAATTCTAGTAGTGCCATCTATGAGTCAGACCGGGGACTGTTTAATTGACCTGTTATATATATATATGTACACCTACATGTGTATGTATCATCATATATTTAATAATTAATTATTACATATCACGACACTTATAAAATGGAGATTTTTTCAAAATTTATACTAATAAATATGCAAATAAACGTATAAATATTACTAAGTTTTAATTCTAAATGAGATGTGTACACTTATGTAATAAAAAAATGGTGAAAAACAGAAACATTTTTCTTGAAACATGTTCCTAATATGGAGAATTTGTTATGAACTACCATTGTAAATAATGCGATAACAAATTAAATAAAATTGTAACTATAATGATTCGTTAACTCTATATTGATTTTTTTAAAATCAAATCAAAATGTGTTTTTTAAAATTTCAACATTATGTAATTACAGATAATATCACTTGAAAAAGCATTGAATATTTTTCAGTTTATCAAAAGTATTATACGCAACCCCGTTAGTTTTTTTTAAATTCTTCATTGTCATTTTATGATTTGCTTTTTAACATTTTGAGATATTGCAATGATTTTTGCAGTAAATAAACAAGTTACAAAATTCAACCTTTTGGGTATGTGTGCTTAAAATTACGAGACTAAACAAGAATTGTTTTGTACCACATGAGAATTAACTAAAAGTTTCTATGTCGTTTAAGTATCTATACCGAATACAAGAAAAGCCAAAAAGAAGACTTAATTTATATTTTCCTTATTAGAAAACAATGTAATACTTCTGTTGGAAATTTCGATACATCATTATAATCTGAAGCTACCATTTTGTAGGTAGATTATTTGTACATTGTTTGTAAAATTATTTCATGGTGTGCTAAATTATATTTGAGTAAGTTCATTTGATTTTTATAACTGTTTGAGTCAATTTAATTCGTAGAAAAAATGTCGGAAATTATAATTTTTAAGAGTTTGATTTTTGTTTTGATATTTGTAGTAGCATCTAAATATCGTACCTATAAAACTCCTAAAGATGTTTTGTGCAAGTTTCATATATTAATTTCTTTTCTTTAAGTTTCACATATTATTTAATATGTTTCATTCTTATTAAATACAGAGTTCTTTGAACTTTGAAAAGGAAAAACAGTTTGTACGTCCGTGTTTATTCGTGTCTTTATATTTGACCAGCAATTTTGTAACAATTTAGTATTTGACATACTGTCTTTAATAATAAAAGGGATTCGCTAAGATACTACATATTTTTACAACGTTTTTATGTATTTCACTTGGTTTTTGTCTCTCTGTGTGTGTATCTGTGTGTCATCAAATTTTCGAAAGTTAATTTAACCAATTTCCCATCAAACTAGAGCTCTGAAAACTTTGAAATCATTCTTACTCGCCTAACGATGTAATATTTATATATTTGAGACAAGTTTTAATTGATATTTCAATATTTTTTTAATAATGCAGTTTAGCCCAACCACTTAGCATGAATTCAAAAAATGCAAATTTGATGATTTTTTTTTTGGCAAAACGTTAAGTCGCGGACCAGAGGGGCCACAATTGGCAAAATACCGCCAAACAATTCTTGTCACCAAGGGTGGTTGGGCTAAACTGCTTTCCAAGCATATAATTTGCCGGATGGATTTATTAATTTTAGTTAGTTTTAACGTTTTTATGTATTTCACTTGGTGTGTGTTTGTCTCTGTGTGTATCCTTGTCTTTAAATATTGGATCGTTAATTTAACAATCTTCCCATCAAGCTAGAGCTCTGAAACTTTGAGAATCGTTCTTACTCGCCTAACAATGAAATATAAAGACAATTGCGACAAGTTTTAACAAATTTTTCCATTTTCTTTTTCAAAAATCTTTGCCACCATATAAAAAAGTTGGCTTTTATTATTCTGTCATACATAGGTGAAAGATATAATTATGAATAAAAATATGATATTAACTCTGTTACATTAAACAGTGAAAGTTGTTATATGTTATAACAACATAATCACTTTAGTTTAAATGTGTACTTCCTATAAACAAGTGATGGACTTTGAAAAAATCAACAAAATATTTTTTTGAACTCCAAAGTATTGTTCAAAAAGAAAGTAAATTTTTTGTCTTAAATTGTGGATTATAAGAATCAGAAGAATTTTCTTTAAAAAATAAATGGCTTAATGTTATCATCAAATGACTATAAACTACTGATTTTTGAAGATCACCTCTGGTTCCAGGATTTCTGTAAAAATAATTTGTTTTATTCTGTCTTAACCAAAGTGAAAATTTATTGATTCATTTCATAAATGCTAGAGGTTCTGGAATAAAAAAAAAAGTTGAAAATTTGTTTATAAAAAAAAAAAAAACTTCACACATGATTTTATCTCTGGTTTACCTACTGTAGCTTTCATTGTAGTGAAAAGGAAAAATCTTACCTTAAAAATAAAAGAAACATTCTTCATGAAACAGTCGTCACGAAAATTAATTTTTTTTTTTTGAGAAATAAAAATAAGTTTTCCGTATGTTTAATACTTGAGTGGTATAGAAGTAATAATTTTATTTATACCCCATTTTATCCTAATATTCAAGCTTTATGCAAATTATGTTTTATAAAAAAAAATTCTGTTTAATAGCGCTGGAGTCAGTGTATAGTTTCCTAAAGTGTACCAAAATTAATTACAGCAATTAATACATATTCAAAGTGATATACTGCTTTAATTTTAGAATAATGCAACATGTATAAATAATAAATGTTGTGTTTTTTTTATCAATTATTATTTATAAATTTCGCGTTATTTATAAGTAATAATGAAAACAAAAAAAAAAAAAAATTATTGCATTAATTTTGGAATAATGTGAAATTTATAAATAATAAATTATATCTGTATTCTTCTTTTGAATTGTATAGCATAAATTTGCGTTTTAACGAATTTTATATTATTGTTGCTTGTTATAACTACAGTATTAACGATATTGATAGATTTCATTCTTCGGATGAAAATAATATTTTCTGCTCTTCATTTGATGTCTCCTATTTACTTAGGAATTAATCTTAACTTGAAATGAATGTAAATATATTGACACATAGAAAAATATTTTTTCTAAGTAAATAAACCTATTGTTACTATCCGTGAATGAAAATATATGTATTGGGATAAAAAACGAAATTTAAGTTTTTTTTATCATTTAGTATGTGATTTCACAATAAACATAAAATCTAAAAACTTTTAAGACATGCTGACTAATATAACTGATTTTGCAGAGAAATTGCACAACTACATTTTCTTGAGAAAATAAAAAAGTATCAAAATTGTTGAAACAAATCATATTTATGAATTATATTAATTTTAAACAAAAAGACAGTTATTACTCATATGTTCCAAACACTTACCTTAAGCCTCAAAACAATATTCAAGAAAAGAATTCAAAAGTCTCATAAACAACCAATGTATTATATATATATAAAGTTAATTAATTCAAAACAGTACAGTTACAGCACGGGAAAACAACAAATACTAAGATTTATTCAGCTTGCTAAACATATTAATGGGATATCATACAGACATAAAGAATAAAATATTCAATTTGGCAACTAAAAATTAAATACCGAATTAATCAATCTTGCAAAGGAAAATTAACTTTTCAAACTTCTTCCACTCGAAGCCTTCAAGTGTTGTTAAAACAGTCTTCTATGTTTTCCCAAAAAGTCCTTACTAAGAAAACACCTACTCATTGTCTATTATTTTGAAGAGTTTTCGACCGTTCATCCCAACTCTCATTCAATACATCACAGATCTAACAATTATCTTATCAACAAGTCATCCTACCACTTGGAGGCAAGACTTCTAGAGAATTTTCAAGTGTATCTTCTGTACTTGAAAATTGTATTTATAAAATTCTCAATGGTTAACGATATTCTTACCTTGATTGTTACTTTTTGGCAGAAACTCGTATATACTGGCTACACCTTAAAGTTTCGAGCACTTAAATGCATTTCTATTTTTCTTTTTATTCTCTTATTATATTAGTTCGTAATAGTTCAGTCTGTAAATAGGAATTTTCGCAATGCGATTTTGAATCCAAAATAGCAAAATATGAGTACAGTCATCAAAATTTGGTTTATTTAATTGGCTTCAGGGAAGAGTATTTTAAAGTGAAATGTGAAGGACTCTTGATAAAAATAACACTTAAGTAAATCCAGAGTTTATTATTTGTTTGAAAATAACATGTTTGTCATTTTTATTAATTACCCAAAAATAGATCTTTTTCTTCAAAACAATATATATACATGAAAGATATTAAATAGATTGCATGAAAATATAAAATAATCATTTAGATATATTTATACTTTTCAATAATCTACTTATCTATTATCATTACTTCTTATCAAATGTAAATGTACAGGTGAAAGATATGATTAAATAACAAAATGAAAGTGGTTTATATAGAAATATCATCCAAAAATATTTATACATAACTGAAAAATATATATTGTAAAAAACCACAAAATATTAGCTATATCATAGATATATGTTATAATTAAGAGCTGCAATGAAAAATGTTCAGCTTTAAAATTTATTTCGCTATATTTCAAATGAATGATGAATGGTTTCATGAATGGAATGAATTGAATGATGAATGGTTTCATGAATTTTTTATGAATGGTTTGTTGATTGATATAATAACAGGTTAGTTTTTCATTTAAATTAGGTTTCATTAATTAGCTTTGAATTTGATTTTTTCTTAAATATGTCATAAATATTGTTAATTAAGTTATTTTAGGGTTATTAAAACAGAGAGAGAGGGTAAGTAAACTGTATTCAACAATCCCTTTAATGCAATGCTGACTTGATCTAACTTATTATGTTAAATAAAATCACTGTATTCTAGTTAGTGATCCATCTGGCTACGTGTATAAAAGAATTCTACACAGATTGTCCAGTGATGTAATAAATTGAAAATATGTTGAGTATAAATGATCCAAAATTAATCTTTTTGCTCATTTGAATATTTGAAATGTGAAATACTTTGAAAATTCCATTTATTTATTGACTGTACTCATTTTTCGACGGAAACTAAAATTTTGGGAATCAGTTTCAATTTATAAATGTGGTAATTTATAATACTGGGTAAAATATTTACAGACTTTACTTATATCCAAGCAATGAGAGAAGAAACTAATAAAAAAAAAATGAACGTATCTTTCTTCAGAAAGCAAAACCGTAGTAAGAGTTTAAATTATTTTATCATGTAAGCTAAAATTATATATTTCAACATCAGGCCGAACAAAGCCAGTGTTTTCTGTACATCATCCAGTATGTTATTTGCGAGAATACATAAATCCTTTTATCACTGATCCAATAAGATGGAACTGCCGCTACAAATAGTTCAATCCCCTGAATTGTGTGTTGACTGTATTCAATTGCCCATCAGTACCCTCAAGACGGTTAAAACGTTTGAGTTTGTTGTTGTTTTTCGTGCTTTTAATTGTTGACGACGATAGAAATTTATGCGATTGCCAAACAAAAAGAAATGAATATTGTAACTCGCCGGGGGGATGAAGATGCCTTTCAATCCATGATATTATTTCACCTCAGGGTAACATACATTTATTTTCTGTACAATAACCATATCTATACAGTTCCTTTTTTCACAGTTTAAAGATGTGTATTTTATAAATGCAGAAAACAACATTGGGGAAAGATTCCCGCGCGATGGTCACACCAGCTTTTCCCGCAGCATCGACTCAACGACTCGTTTCCCACCAGGGGGAAACTGTACATATACATTGTTCTTGTGGCGCCATCTAGCAGTTATTACCAAAAACAAAATTAAATATAACCATTGGTTACAATATCAAATTTAATCTTTAATGTCTTTGATACCTTAATGTATTTGTAGTTTTTTAAAAATAGGCAATTCAAATACTGGTTATCAAGTACAGTCCTTAACGTATTTGTAGTCTTTCAAATAATACAGACCATTCAAATATTGGTTATCATGTACAGTCTTTAATGTATTTGTAGTCTTTCAAATATTGACCATACAAATATTGATTAACAAGTACAGTCCTTAATGTATTTGTAGTCCTTCAAATACAAACCATAGAAATATAGGTTATCATGTACAGTCCTTAACGTATTTGTAGTTTTTCAAATACAGACCACATATAGATTGGATATCAAATACAGTCCTTAAT
>BMAW01132267.1:0-57178 GCA_019974015.1 Nephila pilipes | reverse complement strand
TAATAAGTAAAATATATTTTAAACATTCTTAGTTCAAATAATCAAAATATCCGAGATTGAAAACTACCAATTCAAGCATGAATTTCCTCTTGTTACAGAAAATCGCCAAAACACCTATTTACAGGTAATAAACACGCATTTTTTATAAATGGTAATCTTAAAATAAGTATGAATTAAAAAAGTTTTGTCAATAGCTTGTTAACAAGTAATATAAAAAAAATTAAGTCATTTTCTACTTAGGTCATCAATGAATAAAATGTATTTAGGTACATTTTTATTAAATAATTATAAATAATATAAATACGTATATATATATGACAGAATCACAATATTAAGTGTCAAAAGAAATATTTTTCCAGTGATCTATGCACTTCGTCACCAACGGTATTTATTTCTGAATATATAAACTGTTAAGTATCTTATATAAGAGAATTTTTTTTCTCAAATATAAAATGAAAATTAATTATTTGAAAATCAAATAAATTTTTTTTATGCTTCAACTAGATTCGATAAGAAGGCATGAAGATTCTACGCGACGCTCTATAAACTTTGCCATTGCAAAACAAATAACATAGTTTAAACATTGGCTTGTTTCTTAATTCATCTGATCAATTAAATGGTTAGAAAGCAGTTTAGCCTAACTACCCTTGGCGACAGGAATTATTTGGAGGTTTTTTGCGAAATGTGGTTACCCTGGTTGGCATCGTGGACTTAACGTTTAGCCAAAAAAATTGACAAATATGGCATTTTTTTTTAAATCTCTCCAAGTAGTTGGGATAAACTGCATTTTCAACAATTAAATTTAATTTATGAATTAATATTTGAAAAAAAATCTGTATTAACATGAAGTGTCATCCAATTCAAGTTAAAAAAATTATTATTTTAAATGATTGGATGTGTAAAAGTATTTTATTAACGACTGAAAATTTGAACAAGATATGTAAATAAATATATATATATATGGAGAGTGTGAACTAATAATAGGAATTTAAAAATGTACTTTAATTAGAAAAGCATATGACTTTTCTCTGAGGACTAATGAATAATGTTTTGATTATCAAAAGCTGAAAATTTCTTTTCGCTAATTTAAATTTAATAAAGAAAACTCTAGTCTTTTTTCTTTCTTTCTCTTTCTATTGAAATAAATGTAAGTAATAATAATGATATTTACTAAACGTTTCGGGAAACAATACAATTAGCATTCCTCGACAATCTCATGAATCTGATATTTCCAGAAAAAACGACGCAAGCTGCAGTTTATAAAACATCTTCTGATGCTCGCTTCAAAGTTAAATTGCATCATTAACTACGTGATACATGCCATACTTTAACTCTTAAAAACAGGAATGTTATATTTTTTCAAAAACTTTACAAAAATTAAGACTGTAATCATTTGTATTTCCTGAAGTTTTGCTACCATATAAACGAAGATATATCGGTGGCATTTCTTAAAAGTGTCGGTTTCTTATTAATGAATTTTCTTCTACTCATATTGTTACTACAATGTCTACGTCAAAATTTTAAAAACTTTCTTTTCATATTTTAAAGCGTTCAATTGAACTTATATTTTATAAACACGGATGTTTTGGATGACAATACGATGATTTAACTTCAAGTTATAAGAATTAAACAATTAAAACTAATTAATTAAATATTTAAATTTTACACCATTTTGGTCGCCAAACCGAGTTGCGTTCACGATTACTCGAATGCCTCGGCCGCTCTATCACTGATTTATGTTTCGTCAGTTATATCAATATTTTATAAATATCCGTGAAATTTGTTAGACACTCAAGGGGCTATCGTTTCAGCTGGATCACTTTTCAATTTCTTATCGTTTGCTTCAATTTAATTTCATGTAACTATTATATTATTCAATTTAATAATTTATAGTTTGTTTTAAATTTAATTACATTTAGCTTAATTATATTTAATTTAATAATTTATTGTTAACTTTAATTTTAATATTGGAGAATTTACTATTGTCCATTTCTCGATATTTTATCGTTTTTCTTGAATTCTTATATTTATTTGAATTATTTGATAATAATTATCAAAAAAAGTGCACCTTGGATGGCTAAATAACTTCATTGCAAATCTTTGCATACAACTTTTTCATAGTTCGTTATTTTATTTTAGAACAGCTAACATAATTTAACGTTTTTGATAATGCATTACCTCAAAAATTATTATGGTATAAGAAAAAAGTTTTTTTTTTTAAGCGTATATGAATTCTTTGATTCATTAGTGGTTTGAATTGAAGGCAGCACTTTCTTTTTTTATGTGCAATGCTAAGATTTGATTCATACGTATCGCTTAGCATCGAGCTCTGTAATATATATGTGAAGTCTATTTACAACCTAGAAATTATTACTTGACTTTTAATGAATAGTTATATATAACAGGCTTAATAATTCAAATTTATGGAGAAATGTACATTGAGGAACATTAACGCCTTTAATATACAACATTTATAATGGATTCAACACTGCATGCAAATGATCATATTTTTAGGCTTATGCTTTGTTGATCGTCGGCTACAGTTTATTTGTTTCATTTTCTATCTTACCGCCAAAGATGTGGCTGGAAAAAGATAATATTTTACTGCAGATCTCGATAAAGTTTCCTCTCTAGAACCAATGCTTCTATGCTTCTATGGAGGGCGAAAAAAGGTTATCTCTGTAGCAACATCAATAGCAGAGGCAGTTATCACACTAGCATACGTACAAATATCACACAATATGTAATTTCTTTGTTTGAAATCACAAAACGTAAATAAAATATTTGCTGCAACACATTGTTAGCCAATAATTGTACATTTCAAGTATGGAAGACTTAGACCTAAAGTCTTTTAATAATTATTCAAATAATTGATGAAAACATTATTTCTTGTATAGTATAATCTCAATGCAAGAATACATTTAATATTATATGAAATTCGCTTTGTAACGATTTTCTTCTTCCTTTCATATTTCGTAGAATCATTTTTTCTACTATTTGATAATAAATAAAAGCCATTGCAGATTTATATAGCACATATAAATATTTCATTTACTCTTAGATTTAGTTCTTAAACCTCATTAAAGGACCAAGAAGCACACATTTTATTTAATTTTTGAAAAACCGGAAATTGTTTTAAAGCCAACATTAATTATCGTATTCTTAGACAGAAAATATGTCTATAGATATAGAGATAATATTTTTAAAAAATAGTTCATTGCGTTTATTTTTATGCTTCCCAATTCGTGCATTTTTTCATTTTTTGAAAATTTCTCAGAAAAAAACTCAATCAACGACGGAGATGGAATTCAATTTTCAATTACCTCTACATATCTTATGTCTGAGAATTCTTTTTTTTTTTTTTTTGAACTAGACTAATATTTCTTCTTATCAAATAAATTGTTTGCTTAGTTTTTACTCTTTTGGTTGAAAAAGGAAAGAAATATATTGGCAGTACGAATGAATTCATAAAGATTTTATTCTTTTGTTTATCGATATATATCCGTCAGGAAATAATAAATCGATGGACTGAAAAATATAGTGCAACGATTGAACACTATATACAGAAAAATATACATTAAAGTGAAACTATGTAAGCACTGTAAGACATATAGAAAAGTTTGTAACTCTTGAATAGCCATTTGAAACTAAGTAAATGAAAATGATTTCTTAATCATTATCATCAATTACAAATCCAGACATAAGAGTTAAAAAAATAAGGAAATTGAGATAGTGAAATACATCTTGAATAGTATGATATTTATTCTCTGTTTAGTTGTACATATTTTTTTAAAAAATTTAAAGAAGAAATAATCACATGTGAAATTAATTAATCTATATGAAAAATCTCTTAAAATAACAATTTACATTTGCAGAAAGATTTTAAATTAACATAAATTTTGCCTACAAATGTATATATTATGATTAAGTGTGATTAGAAAAACTCCCCCAGAAACTGTATATTTTTACTGACAAAAGGGAGATTTATACAAATAAAGGCAAAAATTAAAATGTTTCACAAAACGTTATAACTCAAAAGAAAATATATAGATTAACGTTTTGTAAATTGATCTATACATATTTTAACGTTATGTAGGAAATTAATTACTATTTTCTTAATATAGGCTGTTACGTAGGAAGCTATGGTAGTTCGTGTTCTGAACAATGAAATTTTCTTTTAAAGTTACAGTGACTTTCAATTTATTGTAAATGATTTTTTCAATCACACTACAAATTTTCTATGTAGAAAAATATTTTCGAAGATTTCTACTCTTAGTTAAATGCTTAAAATAATATTGTCAAATTCAGTATTTAATCATCGATGATTAAATAAAGCATTTCGAATACACTTTGTCAAATTACATAAAATTTATTTCATTTTAGGATTTGACATCAATAACTTTATATATTGTAAAATCTGTTTTTACATATTATAATTAAAATGGTTAAATGAAACAGTTTTAGTAAAACTGAATGCCAATTTGAAATAGTAGAACAACAGAATCTGAGATATTTGAGTGTACAAGTATTAACTTGAAATTCTTTAAATTCAAAATAATTTTGTGAAAAAAAAAATAGAATATGAATAAAATTAATATTTTTTAATTTGTTATTTCATAGTTCCGTACATTCTATAAAATACATTAATTGCAATTTTTCGTGTTGATTCGGGAGTTTGTTGAACTCTGGCTCAAAGTCGTGTTACATAGCTTTGAGCTACATTTTTTTGTACAAAATTATTGCACTGCGCTGTAAAATCTTTTAAAAAAACAGGTAAAAACAAGTTTTATTCAATTTCTAAAAATATTATAACAGTTTGCATGAGACTAGAGCAGGTCATCATAACTTGTTTTAATTTTCATTGTACTATACTAATTTTGCTTTTGAGCTGTGTTTTTATTGATGCAAGGATTTTAAATTGATGTTCAATATTTGAATATGAATTCCAGTTACTAGAATTATGAAATACTTTGTAGGATATTTACACTGGTTCAAAATGTACACGTAAGTACTTTAAATGCCTATTTAAATAGTTAAAATATGTATCTAGAGTGATTTATATTTGATAACTATATTGAAATTACATTGATTCTCCATAATCTAGCTAAATCAGTAATTCACACAGCCTTAGTTCTAAATGTACTAGATTAAGTAGGATTTATAGCATTGTGTTAAACATGCACTTAAATATTTGCTAGCATTTAAATTATTTAAATCATATATAATGATGCATTTTTTTGGATTTATTAATTCCAAAGAAATTTTTCATTTTCATAAATTAAATGTGTTACATCCTTTGACGAAGACGTATTAATTATGAAACTTATAGAATTTTTTATGATACTGAGAGATATCCCTAAATGTATTAAATGAAATTGCAAATGACCTGGGCTTCTCATACTGTTAGAATATAAGACAAAAATTCTGGAAAGAAGATTTTGTTGCAAAGACTTTTACTAGTCTAAAAAGAGAAAAATAAAACTTTGGAGGCTTGATTCTGTTGAATCGGAGTTTAAGGTGATTGGGGAGAGGAGCTGAAAGAAGGGCAAAGAGGAATTTACAAAAGAAGTCCTTGACCCACCCTAGGCTTTCGAGTCAAATATGATGACAGGAGATGACATTAGTTACATAATTTTGGATAACGTTATTTCAAGAATTATTATTATTTTATTCCAAATTTTATGCTTCCATAATCGGAGTCCATCAAATTAAAGATAAAAAGTAATTTAAAATATTCTGGAAAAAATAGAGCATAATCTAAGGCTTAAAATTTTCGTCAAATGTTAAATTTCATTTTTTTTATTTTATAAAATTATTAAAATTTTTCAATGTCTTACTTTAATAAATAATTAACTGAGAATAAGGATTTTCAACTATTTAATGCGTTAACGTCAATTTGTTTGTTTACTCGTATCAGAATTATATATATTTATAAAGGAAAAAATTAACTTTACATGGAGTCTGTGATCTTCCTCTTATTAGTGAAGAGTTGAAGGATTAATAACTTCATTATATCTATTCCATTAGATATTAACTAAATAAATGTTTAGTTGAAAGACATCAAATATCAATTTACATGATTAAATAAAGAGTATTTTAAAAAGCAAATGACTCCTCAATTGTCATGAAACTATACATATAAAACTACACTTACAGAGTTATAGTATTCACTTGTAAGTATCTTCAGACGGAGAATTAAACTGTCTGGCGAAACACAAACGTTATACTAAAGTATTATGTAGACGTGATTTCTAGTTCAGTCCAAATAGTCTATCATCAAATACGAATTTCCCAAATGGTTCGGGTATAATGGGATGCTATTTACCAATGCAATATTCCAAAATCTAGTAAATCGTATTTATGAAACAAAATATATGGGCTATTTCTTATATTAATGTATGCTTTCTATTATAATGTTCACTCATTAAATAATATTTTATGATAAAGGGGTAATTTCATGCAGAATTTTCTCAATCATCGTAATTTTAAGATTTACGAAGCTTCATGAAATATTTTAAAAAAATATCACTGGATGAACAATCACCGATTCTTATTTGCACTTGTTTCTCAATATTGTTTATTCAAAAAAACATTTTTTTAAGCGTGTATGTAGATTAATACGTGGAAAGATTTATAATGACAAAATTTTTTATATGTTTTAATCAGTAAAATGTATTAAATATTTTGTGCAACAAAAACATCTTATTAAAAATAATAACAATGCAATACATGCAAAAAATAGTGAATACTGCCTTTCTTAAAAAGGTTCTCTACATTTGGTAATTTTCAAAATTACTTATATAGGGTAAAATACATTGACCTCCTGAAAATTTATTCGCATGTATTGCATCATAAAAATGTAATTTAAAAACCATTAAGAGAAATATATGGAATTGACAGTTTAGAGACAAAAATTTGTTTAGTACCCATTTATTTTTATTTTTTTAAATAAAAACAGAACAATATATTTACATGAGAGGAAATGCATTCATCATGTATGCTACCCAGATAGTACTCATCTTTAGAAATCAAAATAAACTTTAAGTAGTGCATTGAATTATATATATTTATGGAAAAAATTTTGTAAAGTAATATATTAACTGTCCCAGAAGTGGTGACGTGTTATTTTTTTCATGACTACACTGCAGATTATATCAGTTCACAGTATTATGTCATTATATTTTACTTACCTCTGTATAGTTGTTTGCACAGTGAATTTAGTTTTGCTCAGAGATATGATTCTACCTTTATCCCAAGAGGATGTGTAAAGAGATATTCTCCTTTTTGGAACTCTGACCTACAAGTATGAAAGGAGAAAAGGGACAAGGCCAGAAGGAAAGCGAAAAATCTGTTCAAATGAAGGACTGTATTATTTTGAGGATATGTCAAGCTGTCTTGAAGAAAGCCATATTTTAATTCAAGTGGACCACTTTCCTTTCATTCTTGGACAATCAGGATTTTAGGAGAGATGGCGTTAGGATACAAACGTTTTTGTACTGATTAAACAATCAAAGAGAAACTAAAAATGAATCTATAAAAGCTGAAGCAAAATGAATTGCTACTGCCTGGGGAAAATGTTGCTGGCTTTTGAACGTATGGAAGAAAATATTTTAATCAGTATATGTATTTATAGAAGTTTAGACAACCGACAAAGAGATGACATAAACCAGGACAAAACTGCCTATCAACTCTTCTCGCTTTAGCAGTAAACATCATGATATTAATCTAAGTTACAAGGTTCAAGTATTGTAAAGAACTTCAAGCACTACCTACTTAGGCTCCGAATTGGATTCAAAATTAAACTGGAATGATCACATAAATATATTGTTGACCATGAAGAGCGCAAGTTTAAACTTCTAAAACGTTTGGCTGGTACAATCTGGATTTCTACCCATTATGTTATTTGCACCCTTATTAGACATGTGTAAGACCAGCAGTTAAACATGGTTGTGAGACACTTATAACAATCTAAGAGACAAATTCGAAAATATTAGATGTTTTCCAAAATCGTATACCGAGATTATATTACCTGTAAGATACATTATCTACATCAGCCTCTAGTTGGAACCCTTAGTTGGTTTGAAAACCTTGTGTTGGCCAAAGATGCAGAATGGCTTTGAATCTTACTGAAACAATGGAAAGAAAAAGGACAATATATATATTTATATCGTTACTGGTGGCATTTATTCCTAAACCTATATCTTGCTAAATATCTTATACAGCATATTTTTTTTCTGCTTCAACTAGATTCAATCCGAAGGTATGAAGATTCTACAAGGACGCTCTACCAAATTTGCATTTTCAAGAAAAATAACACAATATAAGTATTGGACTGTTTCTTAATTCACCTGGTAATTTAAATGGTTGGAATGCAATTTAGCCCAACCATCCTAGGCAGCAGAAATTATTTGTTGGTATTTTGCCAAACGTGGCTCCCCTGGTCCGCATCGCGGACTTAACGTTCAGCCAAAAGAAAACCGCCAAGTTTGGCAATTTTTGAAATAGCTCCAAGTGGTTGGACTAAACTTCATTTTCCCCAATTAAATTTAGTTAATTGAATTAATATTGGAATAAACTTTATTAACATCGTGTGTCATCAACTAAAAGTTTAAAAAAAAATGTATTTGAACTTTAGTGGATGAATAAAAACTATTTTATTAACAACGGGTTAGGCAGTAACCATTCAGATCGAAAAACTTTGAACGAGCTGAACTCGTTACTGTCCATTATGGTTCGCTATTCAGTTGACGAGTTGGGTTTGTTCATAATCATTGAAGGTTAATACAACTCTCTCTTAGATAAATGAAAAAGCCGTTTTACTTGGATAAACAGTGCTCTCATTCGGTTCTGAATTTGAACGTAGAAATTTTATTTAATCTCTAATCTTTAAAGACATTTTAATTTTTAAGTTTGTAATATATATATATATATATAAACCATGAATATTTGGATGAGTGGAATAAATGTAAAATTTTTGACCAACTAATTTAAATTCACATTTCAAAAGAAAATCGTTATTTGGCAGGTCATTATGGTGTTAGACGACAGCTGCAGCTTCACATATTTCCAATCATCTGTATGTTGCCTCTATAAAACATGTTTCAATGTCTGCAACTGCTCAAAGGCAGCTACCAGGTAACACATTATTTATGTACACATCTTTACACAACAACACACAAGAAATAACGATTAACATGGTCCAGACAACATGCTTCTCGAGTTATACTTCAATTGATCCACATACCTCTTTTACATTGGTCAAGATTTACCTTTAGCTTTGATATTGATTCTCGGAGCACATTAGTCTGTACCTTCATCCTTCATCGAGAAAAAACGATATTTACGGTGGTAGAAGTGCATTGGATTGGGCTTAAATTATTTTGGATGACCGTACAACCTTACAATTTAAATAATTTTTTTTAATTTTAAACCACACGAAGAATTTTTTTTTGCATTTTAATTTGATTGATTTTTAAATTAGTAATATTATTTTTAATTATTTTTAATATTTTTTCTTTTCATTTTAATTATAAATAATTTTTCTCCTTTAAAAAGTGTTTATTTTTTACAGTGTTTATATTTATGTTCATATTTTAATTTAATTCTAACACTATTAGGAAGACAACGTTGCTATATTTTGCTTAAAGAATGCTTTCTCAAAATGCCTACATCCCATCAATCACTGAATTGGATAGCTTTATAACTTGTTTTTATTCTGTTTTCTTCCCCCTTTTTGAGCACTATAACAATAAAAACATGATTTTGTATTCTATGTACAAGAAACATAATTTTAAATGCATAACTTTTTTATTATCAATGTTTCGTGTCACTTTTCTCAACTGAAAAGCAGTTTTCAAAAACGAGGGATTATGTTTTCGTTTTATATTTCTCTAAACTCAAAACTGTCTTTCGACGAGCCCAAACTTGCAAATAAAATCTCAAATCATTACTAAAAATGGGTTTTTTAATATTTTTCTTAAAATTTCTATTCAATTATTTTATTTGTAACTTTTATTTCTTCCATTTGCCAAATATTAAACACACACGCATACACACACACTCATATATATATATATATATATATATATATATATATATATATATGTATATTACATATATATGTACATTATATATATATACATAAATATATGATTTGGTTAGAATCATCTTTAATATATCATTCAAAATGTATTATTTTGCAATTCTTGAAACAAAAAGATTTATTAACTTAAATTATGTATAAATTATTTTCTTTCACAAAATGGAGCGTCAATATTTTTATATTTTTTCTCATCCTATGAATCAAGAAAACAGATTTTTTTTATATAACATTAAGTGACATTTCTCATTTTACACATAACAAAAAACGATAACTTTAGTCTATCAAGTGTTAAATAACCTTCCTCTCTTGAAAAACGATGTGAGAAAAATCAAACATCAAAAATAACCTTTTACGACAGCAGGTAAAAAAAGGCTTGCACTCACATGAGCATGAGAGAAACCACCCTCTTAGAGAAATAAAATAGATGACAAAGAATAAAATGAGAACGTCTTCTTTGAAAGCTAAGGCATTAATCCATTCGGTGTTTTGTTACTGATTTTTTAGCTAAAAGCACCTTCATCACGGTTCTGAATCTCTTTCACAATGAAAGATGTTACGTCTTTTTCATATACCGTAGATAAATGTGTAAAAGATCAACTGCCGAAATCAATATATAATGATCGTTTAAAAGCAAGTTGCCGTTTTGCCAAATTCTGTACCATTTTGATTTTGATTTATAGCTTTAATATATTTTTTTTGGAAGTTGAATAGAATATTCGACATAATATCCAATCGTGATAACAAAATTCCATATTCTATTTCATTAATCTTAATAATTACAATTTTTTTTTTAGTTATGAAGTATATTTTCAAATTATGAGTTTTCAGTTATATTAAAAGCATAATAATTATACAAATATTTTCATGTATTATTTATTTAATAAGAAATTGAAGAATAAATATATCAAGTGGGAAAATTCATGCATTAATGAATTTTTATTTCATCTTCTTGTACACACACACACACACACACATATATATATATATATAATGCATAGTATTAAAAGAAACCTTCTGGGAATAATGAAATATCATTGGTACCCATACACAAAAAAATTGCTTTTTCAAAGGAAAAGTTCTTACAAATTCTCTGCAAATATATTTTTTGTATTTTTTAAAAAGTTTTTCCTCTAATGTATTAAATAATTTTAACTAGTATATTTTTAAAAATAAAATTACTTGAATTTCCGTAATTATTAATGAAAACTGTATAAAAATGTTTATTCTTTTGCACAAGAAATATGGAATAAATCATCTTCAAAATAAATTAATTAACGTATTAATCATAGCTCCCACTTACTTAGAAATCAAAAAGTTTAAACTGAATTGCACATGTTTTGAAAACATTTTTTCAATACTAAAATCTACAAGTTATTTTATATGAACTAAGAATTATTATTATTTTTATACCTTTAAAATTTGTTAATCTAATACGCAACTTATACTGCTGTTTGTAGAAAATGCAACACCATGAAAGAATCATCAGAATCAAATGAAATTTAATGCAGAAACGACTTGTACTGATACAAATAAATGATGAAATTTTCAAAACAAAAGAAACAAATTAAGCGTCCGAAATCAGTATTTGGTGCAGCCACCATGCGCTGCAATAAGTGCTGCTATACGACGTGGCATGGAGTCAAACAGATGTTGAATATCTGCTTGAGGAAGAGAATTCCATACCGCTTGTATGCGCAACCAAAGTTCGTCTTTGGAAACTGTAGGGCGCGGATCACGAGCGAGACGCCGACCAACCATATCCCACACGTGCTCAATAGGCGACATATCCGGTGAATAAGCAGGCCAAGGAAGAAGTTGCATGCGTTGTGCTGAACAGAAGTCTCGAACAGTCCGCGCAACATGTGGGCGTGCATTATCCTGCTGAAAGATAGCTCCAGGGATGCCTTGAAGGAAAGGAACGACTTCGGGCTGTAGCACTTCACGGACGTACCTGTTGCTATTGAGATTACCCTCAATTCGTATCAAATTGGATCGTCCATGATACGAAATCGCACCCCAGACCATAACTCCGGGTGTTCGACCACTATGTCGTTCAATAATACACTCAGGAAGGCAGCGTTGACCGGCATAACGTCTAACACGAACACGGCCATCATGGGTCCACAAATTGAAGCGTGATTCATCTGAAAAGACAACTTGGTGCCAATCAGCTCGCCTGTCTCTGTGCTCAAGAGCCCACTGCCGACGCAGCCGTCGATGATTCGCCGTGAGGGGAATCCTGTATAAAGGCACCCTTGCACGCAATCCACGGCGCAGCAGACGACGACGAATTGACGAAGCCGACAATTGTACACCTGTAGCAGTAGACCAACGTGCTGCCAGCTGCCTGGAGGAAGCTGTGCGATCATTCACCGCCATGCGGAGCAGGTGTCGATCATCGCGCTCTGACGTCACCTTCTGTCGTCCAGTGCCTGTTTTTCGAGTTGTTCGGTGCTCGTCGGTCCACTGCTTCCAAACTCGCATCACTGTGGAACTGTTCCGCTGCATACGAGCTGCTATTGCGCGATAGGAAAATCCTCCTTCTCGAAGGCCGATTATCCTCCCTCGTTCAAACTCCGTAAGTTGCTTGAATTTCTTATTCTTCCGTCGTGGAGGCATACTCAGGTCTCACTAAACGTTTGCCACTAACAAATAATCATAGACTTTTTTCAACGTCCCGCTACAGCACTTTATTTATACGCTTTCAGCATCAATTCAGAGGGCGCTGCGCGCGCCGCGCACGCGCGATGGCTCTGAAACTTTATTAATTTGCATAATATCCTATAATTGACATTTGCTGCGAATTTCATTTGATTCTGATGATTCCTTCATGGTGTTGCATTTTCTACAAACAGCAGTTTATTTTTGATAAAATGCTACTTATAGTTGAATGAAATTGTTCTGTTAAACTGAAATATTTTAACTTAAAATATTATTTACATTACATGAAATTAACTTAAATACTCAAATTAATAAAAAATGCAATTTTTAAAATTTTGAACATACCCTTTGTACTTTTTAAAACAACACAATTTACTTCACAACTTTCACATTGATTTTCATCTTTTTTTTTTTTTTTTTTTTTTAATAAGTTTGAAGTATTTCTCACGTGCACCATATCACTCTTTCTCTCACTTTTGTTTAGCTTTCATAATATAAACATTCAAATTCATTAAATAATAAAAACAAAGGCTATTAAGTTGTGTCATTACTTTTAGAAACTAGAAATTTTGAGAGCTTTCAGATTAAAATAAGTTAATTTCTAAGCACCATTTTACTGAATTTAACTTCAGGGCTTTTTTTTTATTTCTGTTTCGGGTCAGGCCCGTGTCTTGTCTTAAAAACTATCTGTGTGAAAAATAATTTAATTTGTTTATAATTAAAATTAGTATTTATACAAGAATGACTTAAAATATTATTTTAATGTACAAGGGATATTCAAATGAAAAGGTACAAAACGTCGTAACAAAGTGACAGTTAACATATTTGCTTGTACCGCTAATATGTAAGAACTTAGCAAGATATCTAGTGATGCGAATGTAGCTTGCATGGGAATCGGAGCATGCGCGGGCAACCACATGCGCAGAAGAGGGCATAGACTCATATAAAGAGAATCGTCCAATTGAAATAACAGTGCGCGTGATGGCATGATGACGATCACATTTCCGATTTCAATGATTGAGGAGCAGCGAGGTGATATTAGGTTTCTGAATTCGGAAGGTGTTAAACCATCCTTTATTCATCATTGGATGGTGTCTATATACAGGAATGACTGTGTGCCTCCAGGGTTACACACGCGGAACTGGCCAAGTGCAAGTGGGAGTGGTTTGACCAGCCACCGTACGTCTTGGACATATCTCCCTACAATTTCCATGTATTTGATCCCCTGAAAAAAACATCTGCAAGGAATCACTTCAAATTGGGTGACGAACTCAAAGACACTGTGAAGGATTGGTTCTCGTCATGACCACAGGAATTCTGGGGACAAGGAATTTTTCGGTTCGTTAATCAATGTGATCGTTGAGCTCAGACCTATGGTGCATACTTCAAATAAAGTCTACATTTATACCCCTCAGTGTTGGTTCGTACCTTTTCATTTAAACATCCCTTGCAATTATATAAATAACTCTCTTCTGTCAATATTTTGTTAGTTCTATTGTAATAACAACGAAAAATGTATGTTTTCTATGTCTTGAATTCAACAAAAAGTTATATACTTGGATTTAAAATTCCGATTTTTTTGGAAGCATAATTATTGTACAGAATTTTTCATATGAATTTTTTTTTTGTCAATTTGTAATATGTTTACTCGTGATCAAAAAAAGCTAAGCTCAGGAGATAGAAAGAAACGTAAATGTAGATTAAGAAAATGTTTCGTTTATGTTAGATAAGCTGATGCGTGAATAGAAAGTCAAACGTATTGGAACGAATGGTATCAGCAAACACATGACTTACATAATTTTGAATCTAGCTGTGTATTTGGGTTTAATTATTACTTTAAAGTTTAAAATGCTTTTAACCCGTTCACTTCATGCGATACATTCGCATTTCTTCCCCTGTGTCCATCGTATCGCATTTGATACGCTCCGAGAGTGTATGTTGCAGACCAACGTATGAATACAGATACGCTCGATGAGAACTTTTTATTTGAATTTTTAAATGGAACTAGATGGCGTTTAATACCATGAAATCTATATAGAAAGGATATTTCGAATGTTGACCTTGATGGTTCGGGATTGGATTTCACTTCTGGCGGTCAGGAGTGGTTTAATTGCTTATATAATAATAAAAAAAAACATGTGTTGCGCCGTAACTCTTTAAGTGTGATGATATGATTTATAGGTCTCGAATGTGTTTTTGGTTTGCTTTCATTTCTGTCTTGCTTTTTAGAACCGCGAATGTTAACTTATGGCTATTTATGAGAGGTAGAGTTTTTATTCGTAGATGCTGATTATTTCATTCGATCGGGTTTTTTGTATAGCTACAGTCATATCGAAAATAAAGTATTTAAAAGAGAAGCGAGACTCATATTACATTGATATTAGAGAATATTCCGATACCTCTGCACTGTTTAGTTATTTAGATGATGAGCCTGGATCATCAAATGATGATTTTTTGGAAAAAAAATCAGAATATACTCGTTTGAGTGTAAGAAGTGACGTTGGAATACACATTGAAAAATGTTTTTGTAAAATACCTCAAAACAAAATAAGATAGATTTTTTTTTATATCTTAATATTCCATGTAATTGAATACCATTATACCATGAAATGTATGTATCAAATGAAGTATATATTGTATTTTCTTAAAAAGATATGATTTTATGTAAATTGTTGCATAAAAAGTATATTTTTCGTTATTTTCTTTTGTTTCTTATGTATTAATTTTACTACTTCTTAAGTAATATATTTATCAAATATTCTAATTATAGCCGATTTTAGAGGAATTATTTAACGAATTAGGCTTAATATTTAAAACTGCCTCCCTCAGCAGGAAGAATTCGCCTACCCAGGGAAGCAGTTCTTTTTTCTCCCTTCGGTAGTGAAAGGGTTAAAAACAAATATCAACATTTAAACTGTTGGATGCTTTTAAGCAGTGTCACATGATGGAATTGAATAAAAAAGGTTGTGCTCTTTCCAACAGAAAATATTGTCATATCGCTCTAATAGAAGTTACATTTTCTCGTTGTTGACAGAATTGGGTGCAAGCAAGTTATCACTCACGACAATTACGCTCAGATTGAGATGAAGCGCTTCACGAAACATAAGTTATGAAGATATCTCTGGCATGTGTGAATTACACTGACTGCCATGATTCCAGACATTTTAATTGGCCTCGGTAGCCTAGTAGTAATGCTCGTGGACTCTCGGATGAGGTTTTGCACTAGTCGTAGAGTCGAGAATTGATGCCACTAAAGACCCCTTTGTTTCCTAGGCTAAAAGTCTTTCGAGGGGCAAAGTGTTTCAGTTGGCGTGGTGGGGAAGTCAGGAGAGGGGAATATATGCTCAGTTGTCATCCTCGTCACTTGTCCGAGTTTAAAAATTACGAGGTCGATTTCCAATAGCCCACTTGTTGCTTTTAGTGCTACATTGAGAAAACCAATGAACCAATCCAGACATTTTAAAAACAGTGTGCATCATCCTGTAAGTGTGAAGAAAACTTCATCCTGTAAGTGTGAAGTAAACATAATTTACACGTGGATATTTCCACATAATGCTCCTACTTCGATGTTATTAAAACCAAAATTTTAAAAATATTAAAATATCGTATATTTTTAAAGTGTTTTCACAATTATATGAATTTTAGAGCCATAGCTGCCCAAGAACGGATCAAAATGTTAGTTATAAAAATATGTTTTACTCTTATGATGCAGATTTTAGCAAATAAGTAATAAGTAAATTTAATCAATCAGAGAGCGTTTTAGCAAATTACTTACCTATTATAAGCAAGCAAATTGCAAAATAACATACTTCAAACTTCCTAGTAAAGGGAAATATAAATTTATAGAAAAAAAATTGAGGAAATCATTATTTTGATATATGTTATTACGTTTTCACTCAAAAACTACGACATCAATATAACAGACACTTCATTCAAACACGTTTCCATTTATAAAGCCCAAAATTCAATAAGTTTGAATGATAGGGTTTTATTTCAAAGCCTATAACTTCAGACAGCCGTAAATTTTAGGCTTAAAATTTTCTTTCGATTTTCTAAGTGCAATGAAAGCTTATACTTGAAAATATAGTAAAATGGTTTCTGTATATTGTCGAGTTAGACACTCTATTTCTCAAAACCAGTCAGTTAAAAACCTATTTTGCAATTGTAATGTAGAAAAGTCACCGTGAACGTTTTCAGCTGTTATATGTACTCCCGAACTCCTAATACATATTTATGGATCTCCTTTTGTAAGTATGCTTTTATTATGTCAGATATTTCGACAATTTTAGCATAATAAAATGCATTTCCTTTCTGGAAGTTTCATGAGGAATCTTATGAATACTTATTAGAAATTGGAATGAGTAATAACTTAAAAATTATAATATTTAAGTTAAATGTTAGGTTTTGAAGTAATATGATTGCAATTATTCATTTTAACACATTTCTACTTTTTCTACCTTAATGCAGTTCTAATTTTAAATATATTCTTATTCCATATTTTTATTAAATTAATTCAAAATTTATATGTTTAACTTTACTATATTTTATTTATATGTTTTGCTATATTTATTACTATTTGGCAAGTTTTATTAAATTTATTTTGAAAAATCTATAACTTATTGTTAAATATTTATTTTTTCTAATAGTTGTTTATAGCATATTTATCTTCGAATTACTTATTAAAATGTAATAGCGATTTAAATAAAAAAAATAGAAGTTTTCTGTTTCCAATGCATGGCTCAACGGATATTTTTAGGAAAATATTATAAAATATTTTACTGATTATTATACTAAATGCATATCAGAAATATAAAATCAATTTAACATGATTTGATATTTAGGATTCCCCAGATGTGAATCAACCTCGTTTACCATAGGCATTAAATCTCGTTGGAAAGGAAAATTGAACACTAGTGTGTCTCGAGATCATGATGCCCATACTTATTTGAAGAAGATAATCCCGAGGGTGACAGGGAAAGATATTGACAATCAAATTGTATTTCAGGATTAATTAGAATAATTTATCGTCTTTTCCTTCAAAAGAAGTTTTTAGTTAACGAGTAGCAGCTTCAAATTTCTCATTATTAATTTGAACTTATTAAAATCTCCTTTATTGCAATTGTTTCTTTACTAATTTCATTTACGTAACTGCTTAGGATTTAATTATATAAATATTATCTAATTAATATTTTATTTTACCAATAAATCTCTAAAGAAGCATTTTTTTAGTGGAGAATGAAAAAAATACTTAAGAATTAAACCAGTGTTTGCAGAAAGTCCCGGAAACATTGTTCTTGTTTAAAGAAAATTTGCAGGATCAATAGAACCACAATTTTTATAATTTCCAAGAATTACATCATGGAGATCGACTTGGAGCAACCACCACAGCTATTAAAAAGTGGTAGCAAAAATATTTCGTCACCTATTCTTTTCGAAATCCTTATTGACAATTCCATCCAACTTTATTTTATTAAAAAGCAAGTTCTTGATGTAGTATTAGGTGCTGGATTTAGAATGGGAAGACTTCCCGAAAGCAAGTAATCAAAATAATTATTTATAACAATGGTTTAGTATATTCTAATAGTAATTTTCCTATCTTTAACTATTGGAAAATTAATTCCACTCCTAAAAGGAGAATGACCTTTTTTGTTTTGAAGAATTCTGAGTCTGCAAGATTTATTCCCTCTGGAATTCTCAATGAAGAAACATTTAAACTTTTAGTTGGCATAAAGTCCGTAATTTTAGCCACGATAAGTAGTTCATTGTTGCTTTTGAAATCGTTATTGATGTTTGACGTTTGAGAAGCACTTTGTGATTTAATGTTTAGGAGAAAATCTTTTAAACCACTGATAATAATAAGAATAATTTCATTTCTTAGTCCTAAAGCATTTGCTGCCTCTGCAGTAATAAAAACTATGCATATCTATCCAAAACAGCTCGCATTTTTTATTTTATTTTTATATTTTTAAGAATCTCGTAAATATACTATTGTAAATATACAATATTGTAACGAATTTCACTGTTGGGTTCAGGGAATGAATAGACTTTAATCAGGACAGCGATAAAACAGTTCTTTATTATCAGCCCAATCAAGAATACAATGTTCAGAAAGGCATAAGAACAGCCGAAGTCACAGTAACACAACACAACAGTAATACAACGCAATGTTCTGATACAGCGGGGAATAAATCAAATTCAAAGCCGTAGGCTTTCGTACTCTCTTCGGCTTAAATCACAACGGAATTACCCGTAAAGTAACAGAGGCTCCGGGCGCGTCTGAGCTTCAAGAAATCTGAACAACTCTTTGTTATGTTGCATTTGAGTAAGCCTTATATAGACACGGTGAAAGTGGTAGAACATTCCAGAAAGTAGAAGAAGAACCGGAAGTCGTCAAATATCGCCAATATCGCCAAATTTGGCGACGGCAACAGATTTGGCGACAAAATGTTGCCCAAACCCTTTCCAACTAAACGATATCTCGCCAACTTGGCGAGATACCCAAAGAGCACCATGTTATTTACAAGGTCTCATAGCAATTGATCTAATTCACATGTTTACATGCAATAAACATTAATCCTGCACTATTTTTCAAGCAGAATAGTAATTTTGACATAATTTAACATTATAAACACATTTTAAATACCAAAATCGCAACATTATACTAAAATTTTTATGAATAATTGCCAAGAATTGGCTTTTAAAATTCAGAGTCTTTGCAATTTCACCAAAAATGTGGGAGGGGCTACTCAGTTAATCAACCTGATACAGTACTATTATTTCTCAATTTTGTAATATAATTTTCAATTTTAGATGAGAGGATTTTAATTATTACCACTATTTCTTCCATGATTTTCAGCGCATATTTTAAACCAATATCTTCTGTTAATTCAATGTAATCTTTAGTCAGAGCTTTGATATTTGCTGTTAATTCCATACAAGTCTCAAGCTTAAGCTCCACCACTATTCTTTCCACAATTACTTCACATTGAAACGCCTGTATCCATTTAGAGAATTTACAAATTTTAGTTTTTCAAACTCCTCGTTATGTGTTCAAAACAAATATAATTTTTTTCTTTATCCAAGTCGCAAGTGCCTCCGAATCTTTAGGATCAAATGTTAGGCAGAATAGCTCAAATATAATAAATTGCGAAAGAAAGTGTGGACTGTATTTAGTTTTATTAAAACAAAGTTTATTACCTCAGACACCGATGTGCATGAAAATCACTACACTGTAGTACATGATCATATTACTAAAGTGACGAATCGTCTTCGTTTAGGGAGGACAGTTCTCCTTTTGTATGTTATTTCCTTCCTCAAAGAAAGTTTTCCTTCCTGTCCTCATTCTTGATATTTTAAAACTAATATGTTAATCTCTCTAGTCAGAGGTGTCACGCCCAACTGTTACGCAAATTTTGAATTAAAAAAAAACTTTTAAGCTATTCAAAAGTTAGATGGCTAGCCCCAACACTCGCTATAGAGCGTGTTTTATAATTGTTTGACCTCTTATTTCATGTTTTTTAAGTTGATACAAATATCCGAAATTACTGGAACATTTTTTCAGACATTAATTTTCTGAGAAATTAATGTATTTTGCATATAATCAGGCATCTATCTTCCACAAAACGATTCAAAAGATCGAAGAAGAACATATTTCGGCTACAGAAATTAATCTTATTTTGAACGATTTTGTCCTTCAATATAAATCAAGATTTGAAGAAAAATATATTTCTTTAATAGAAGAAAAAGAAAATTATCAAAATAAGAGGAATCAAATTTGAGTTTAACGAAAAAAAATGTCCCAAAGAAGTGCGGAATTTTTACGAAACAACTTCCAATATTTCAAAGAATGGTTTGAAACTAATATCACAGTAAATAACTGATTTCAATGGTGTTTTATGAATTCATCGCAAGTAAATTGGGCATATATTGAAAATTATGTTGAGTTTTTAACGATAGAAATGTCTGATATTAAAATCGATGATAATTGTTTGCTTCAAGCATTTAGAAGACCGAATGTATATTTAAAATATGATAAATTAAAACAATGAGAAATCATAATGCTGAAATTGATAAAAGATGTGTGGAAATATTTAACCATTTCAAAAATAAACACATTACATAAGAAAATTTAGTTTTTCTTGTTAAATTTACGTTGTACTGTCCTGGAACTAACGCAGTAGTCGAAAGCTTTTTTTCAATTGGTAATGATTTTAGGACCAGTGACAAATCAAGATTAAATGCTGATACTCCAGCTGCAGCACTTGCCGCAAAGTTCAATATGAAGGATATTTCTTGCTCTGAAATTTCCTATATATTATTAGAAAATTATATATTGATAAAAATATTCATTCAATGGGAAAGTACTCGTTTAATTAAATAATAAGAATGATGTAAGGTTAATAAGTGTATTTTTGTTTAAATTAATAAAATGTTTCATTTATTTACGCTGTACTATTATCTTAAATTTTTTCGTCCCCCTTTTCTTTTTAAAAAAAATTAGTCCCTGTAGTAATGGAGAACTTTTGTGAGAGACTTCAGAAATGCATAGGCTGTGAATGTCGGCATTCAGACGATATTATTTTCAAAACGAAGTAAAGGTGAATAATAAAAAAGGATAAATATTGTCTTTAAAAATATGAAGTTAATTTCTTAATAACATCTATCATTTCTTTATTATTGAAGTTTGAAATCTGGGTGTTATTTCTGTCACATCATGTATTATGTAAAGCAGAGTTGCCAAACTTTTTTTTCTCGTGGACCACTTTCAAAGTTTTACTATTTTCGGTAGACCCCCTGATGCTATATTTCTACCGTATTTCCAAAACTCCTAAAAAATATCACCCTAAATTGGGGGTGTTAGGAAGAAAAAAAAAGTAGCACATTTTCTTATGTCCTATTTATTAAAATAATACTTGTGGTTATATGTGCGTGAATAAATATTTTTAAACAAAAAAGTACCTAGGTACCTAAAGTTTAATCTTCCCTGGCTTTTTGTTCTTTTATAAAAGTTTTGAATAATCTCTAGTATTTAATTTTTAATACATAACTACCTACTACACTCAAATAGTAAAACAAATATAATATGATTGATAAATTACAATAAAAATATATATAACAAATAGGCAGATACTTACTTTTTCCGGCACTGCAAACACTGACATCGATTCACTCACAGTCACACTTTTATGTTCAAAATCCCGGAAACAAATGAGTAACGTTTTGTTCTTGGCATTCGTATTTATACTAATGTAGATTGTGAGCACAACGCAAGTGGCATTTCATCCATTTGCAGGTCTAAACAAGCATCCCGGAAGAGCGGGCGCACGGTTGACACTTTGCAAGTCTCGACATTTGGTGCACACTTGTACTATTATCTGTTGTTCTATTCAATTCTGTGTTTGAACTGAGTCTCGAATATTTTTGAGTACCTGCCTAGTGAATGATGCTACCTGCCTACGTTGATAGATAAATCCAAGCCAAAAGTTTTGTTCTTTATTATGAAAACCAGAAAATTTTTCGTGGACCCCCACTTAGAACTTGTGAACCCCTGTTTACTTTTCACGTCTACTTGGCCCCCGGTGTGGTTTCCTATGGACCTCTGGGGGTCCATCTGGACCACTTTGGCAACCTATAATGTAAAGGGGTCAGGATAGCTTTATATTATTATAAATATTCTAATATACCGAAATTTATCTTTGAAAAGTGCAACGCCCTGCTGTAAACACATTGTTGTCTTTTTGTAACAAATACTCCCTTTTAAACAGTAAAGAGTATTCTTTTCAACAGAATTTCTAGTGTTTCAGATGTTCGCAATATCATTGTTGAAAAAAAAATCATTGTTTGAATCGGCGCCGTATTGTTTCTAAGCTGCAACAGTTGAGCTGATTTCCATTATTGGTGTTATAATTTTCATGCGATAAAGTGAAAAATTGATATTGCGCTACCTTTTGTAACTTGAGAGCTTTCTTTTGAGTTCTTTTGATTTCGTTTTTACGAAGTTTTATCTTTGAAAATTAAAAATGTCTTCGAGGATAACCGCCTGGTTTAAAGTCAATTTGTAAGTTATTTCCTCATCTATAAAAGGCTCATTTCTTATACCATATGCTAAAATTTTTTTTTAAGAATACTTAATTCATGCTCATATCTAAAAGAACTAAGGAAATAATTCATAAAACCGTGCAAAAAGAGAGAAAAAAAGTATGAGTATACAAACAAAAATTGCATGTGTCAATTTTTGAATAATAATTTCGTGCGATTGCTATTGAAGCTACAGTGGCACAAACAATTGAGGATACACCTTACTTTTACTTGATAAATCCAACTTTCAATCAAAATAACACCTTAACCAGTAGTGCAAACGAATTTTTATTCTTAGACATAACAAAAGGTTTAATTAACAGTAAAAATAAAGAAAAATCAACGACAAAATTCTAAAATAAAACTTTTTAGAGGCATTTCAAATAAACATAAGCAGATTCTTACCTCAAAAAATTGAGGATACACAAATGAAATTTTTGTTTAACTACCACTTGATTTCTTTTTGCTTGCTACTAATAATCTAAGTTTAGGAAATTTTATCCTAAACTTTTTCAACTGTTATTTCTGTCTTTTGACGTTGGTTATGAGAATATAAAGCTGTAATTTTAAATGGAAAATGGCTCCTCGGAAAGAGACTAGTATTGATGTAAGAAAATTTATATTAAGGTTATTTAAGAAGGGAAAATCTTATCGTGAAATAGCTGAAATTGTCGGTAGAAGTCACTCCTGTGTCCAGAAAATCACTGGGAAATTTAAACGCGATGGATTAATTCAAAATAAGAGTGGAAGAGGAAGGAAAAGTATTCTGAGTGATGTAGCTAAAAGGAAAATTTTAAAAGATATCAAGATTAATCCGAAACTGAGTGCAGTCAAAATAGCTGCAGAAACTTCTCGAATAATCTGCAGAAGTGTAAGTGCTGAAACTGTGAGAAATGTGATTAGACATGCTGGATATAGCAGTCGAGTAGCTAGAAAGAAACCTTTCATAAGCTTACAAAATCAGAAAAAGCGTTTGGAGTTTGCAAAAACTCATCAGTTGAAGACAGAAAACTTTTGGAAGAAAGTTATATTTAGTGATGAAAGTAAATTCAACAGTTTTGGAAACGATGGCCGTCACACCGTTTGGAGAAAGCCGAACACCGCTTGGGATCCAAAAAATTTACGTCCTACAGTTAAGCATGGTGGTGGCTCCGTCATGGTTTGGGTTGTTTGGCTGCAAATGAGGTAGGAAATTTAGTTTTTATAGATGGTATAATGGATCATAAGCTTTATATAGACATACTCCGCAACAATCTTAAAGAAAGTGCACAAAAATTGGGTTTAGATGGAAATTTTATATTTCAGCACGACAACGACCCCAAACACACGGCACGTAATGTCAAAATGTGGTTTCTTTTTCATTGTAAACAGCAATTGCACACACCGCCACAGTCCCCTGACATCAATGTCATAGAAAATTTGTGGGCCACACTAGAAACAGCGGTCCAAAAACACCAGATTAGAAACAAAGCCCATTTAAAGCAAGTGTTATAAGAAGAATGGGATAAAATATCTCCAGATACCACTAAAAAATTGGTCGAATCGGTATCAAGACGTTTGGAGGACATTATAAAATCCAAAGGACATGCAACAAAATACTGATACTGTCTATGCATGTAATATATCGAAAAAATTTCATTGGTGTATCCTTAATTTTTTGAGGTAAAGATTTGTCTATGTTTACTTCAAATATTTGTGAAACTTTTAATTTTAGATATTTTTTTGTTGATTTTCATTATTTTTACTGTAAATTAACCCTTTTATTAGGTGTAAAAGTAAAAATACGTCTTCTATTCTAGTTAATGTGTTATTTTCATTAAAAGTTGGATTTATCAAGTGAAAGTAAGGTGTATCCTCAATTGTTTGAGCCACTGTAGGTCAAAGTTTAAGTTGCTTATATTTCAGTTGTATTCTAATAGTCTACTGTCTTTCAAGATTTCGAATTAAAGGACATTAAAAGCTTTTAGGTAACAAATTTGGCGATACAAAGGTGCGAGAAATGTTGGCAATTTGACAAATATCTTATGGAATAACCTGTCTAAAATTTAACATTTAATTCAATCATAAACTCTGTCTTAATTATTAATATTCGTACATTCAGTTCTAACACTTTTATACATATTTGAATATATATACGCAAATTTTAATAAAATATTCATACACATCGTGCCAACATTATTTCCGTTTCCAATTCATAGGAATTATTTTTGAAAACTGTTAACATTTTACTCCCAACTCTTAAATTGAATAAATCAGTAATTGAAGATACCAAACGGGCATCTGCAGTTAACTTCAGCCAAACGTTTTAATTGCAGTAGTATATCCTGTAAGGGACATTTCTGTTAATTCCGGTCTTCGAATAGTATATGTATTTACCACTTTCTAAGAGTCACATTTCTGGTCCGATAGGTGTCCTTTCTTGGGAGATACTATTGTAACTGTATATTGCATTCATACTAATAGCTAATGAATTATCAATGTTTGAAACACATTTTCTTAGGTCTTTGGATAAAATATCACTATATGATTAGTGTTTTAAATTTAACATTTTTTTGCCAATATTCATGTAAAAACAACGTTTGATGTGAATTCTATCATATCTAGCTTCAAAAATGTACTAATGGGTACCTTAAATTGTACTAATTGTACAAGCAAAAGTAAATATAATCTGTATACATTTGGGGATGTATTTTATCGCTTCGAGTGAATATATATATATAAAACCAAATATACCAGCACTTATAAGAGTTTCAGTTCTATATTTCAGCAAATAATGTTTTGTTTTTATCTTTTGCCGTTATAGCAGGAGTAATAAACATCTTAACGTTTTCTATTATTTCTTTGGTATCATAAGTTTTCAAATAACGAATATTGAATAACTCATTATGAAGTTTCGATGTTCCCATATTGACGATTATATGTCTTGACGAGATCTGATTTTAGTTTTGAACTGAGGTACTATTGAACCAATTCTAATAATAATAGGCTTTATTATCACTAAGTAAAAGTATTGAGCTTCTAGTACATTTTACTGTGTAAAATGTACTAGAAGCTCAATACCTTTTACATTTCCTCTTACATTTTAAGGTGTACTGTATTACACTTCGAAAATATATTTTATTAAATTTTTAGCTGTAAAAATATATACTAGGGTTATTCAGAAAGAAAGGAACGTTTTGGAATTAAAAAAGAAACGAAGTACAAGAAAAAAAAATATTATATACTTCAGAAAGAGCGACTGAAATTCTGCCTTTCTACATATTCACCAAACCAATTGAGGTACGTATAGCGATGAACGAGTATTGAAATTCCTTCGTCATAGAATTCTGCCACCTGCGATCTCAGCCACCCAGTGACGCGCACCCGCAGCTCCTTGTCGTCTTCAAAGCGCTGTGTTGCTAGCCAGTTCTTCATTCTTTGAAACAAGTGAAAATCACTAGGAGCAAGATCGGGACTATAGGGCGGATAAGGGATGATGGTCTGTAAGCAATTTCAGCACCCATCTTGAACAAAATTTGCGGTAGCCTAGCTTTTATGTGACAATTTCAAACCACAAAGTCCGTGAAACTTGTGGAAAACTAAGCGAAAGCTCCGTTATTGTGAAACGGCGATTTTTAAGAATATTTTCATCAACTTAAGCGACCAGTTCGTCAGTCACAATGCTAGAGCGTCCACACTTCGTGAACGTTAGTTCGGTCATTTTTAAACTGAATGCATCATTCCCGAATTGAGCTTTCATTCATTACGTTGTTTCAGGACACTTCACACACTTGCCGATAAATTTCCATAGGTTTTTGGTTTTTTGCCAACAAAAGCCGTATCACAGATCGCACCTAACAACTGGCTGGATTTTCAATTGCAGCGCACTTTTTAAATTTGAATATAGAAAAAACTATCAGCGTGGAAATGTTCCCGTTGTGATGGCTGGACGCCAACTGAGATGCCGAGCACGTAGATACCTAAGATGTAGGATGTAAGTGATGCACGTAGATGTAAGTGATCGGCGCGCGCCTAACGACGTCAGACGGAAACGTTCCTTACTTTCTGAATAGCCCTCGTATACACATACAACTATTACGGTTTCATTATCCAGGCTGGTGAGAACTTATGATACATTTTTAGAAACAAAAATCATTTTAAACCTTTAAAATATTTAATTATTTACTTTGTTAAGATAAATAATTTGATATGGAGAGTTAAAAACTTCTATTATTTGCTTTGAATCAATTAATAATACAATTTATTTTAGCAGTATATGAATTATTCTGTAATTTATAAATAGGTAAAAAAAATATATTAAGCTCTTCATATTTCGTAAGTTACTTATAAATACTTATAACCTACGTTATTGATATGGGTGTGTAACACATGGATCAATAAGTCCCGAGACTGTGCGGTCATTTTTTTTGCGATTTCCTCCTTCAAACGCACCAGCAAGTCAATATAATAATCACTGTTGATCGATTTACCTTTTTCGAGGTAGTCAATGAAAATCACGCCATGCGTATTTCAAAAAAGCTGACACCATGACTTTTGCCAGCTGACTGTTGCGTTTTCGGACGCTTCGGACGGCTTTCGCCAGCTGTGCGCCACTCAGATGACTGCCGCTTCGACTCTGGAGTGTAGTGATGTATCCATGTTTCGTCCATGGTCACGTAACGACGCAAGAAATCTTTTTTGTTGTGAGTAAATTGCGATAAACAGCTTTCTGAATCATCGACTCGTTGCTGCATCGAAAGCAACCACGGCACCCACTTGGAAAAAACCTTTTTCATGCTCAATTTTTCATGAAGGATAGTAAACAAACTTCCATATGATATCTGTGTCATCTCAGCAATCTCACGGAGCTTCACTTTACGATCTTTCATTATAACTTTTGTCACTTCACTCACATTTTCCGGTGTAACGGCTTCCACAGGTCTACCCGAGCGTTCCTCGTCATTTGTGTCGATATGACCACGTTTAAACTCGGCAAACCACCAACAAATAGTTGCTTTTGATGGACAAGAGTCCGGGTAACATTTTTCAATTAATTGTTTCGCTGGCACGGTGTTTTTACCCATTAAAAAACAATGTTTTATCAGAACACGAAACTCGGTTTTTTCCATTTTTTAAACAAACTACAAAACGACTTTACTCCAACCTCGATAACTCAGCTGTTTCTGGTCCGATCGACTTAAAATTTTGAAACGTTTCAAGCAAAGGTTCGTACTCTAGAAAGATGTGGTTACTGGTTTACTACGAGCGCCATCTCAGGGTTAGTCTCGGG
The DNA here is from genome assembly GCA_019974015.1 of Nephila pilipes. Classification (NCBI taxonomy): domain Eukaryota; kingdom Metazoa; phylum Arthropoda; class Arachnida; order Araneae; family Nephilidae; genus Nephila; species Nephila pilipes. The sequence goes on along the minus strand of BMAW01132267.1, from coordinate 29,069 downwards.
AACTTATTGATCCATGTGTTATATGTGTTTAATAGGGAATTTTAATGGTTCAAGATAAATATTTGGTTGAATAATATGTTATTGTATTGATAAATAATGTATAAATGTGAATTAGAAATTAGAAATAATGAAGGGGAAAAAAAGATAAAAGTTGCTGAAAGAAAGGATGATTGAAAATAGATAAAGATCGCTAAGGTTTCCAAGTGGTGCGTCATTCTTCTTTACCAAATACAATATAAACTTCATAGATAAGAAAAAAAATACCTCAAAGGTATTTTAACTTTTGATTCTTTAGATTTCGAAGTTTACTATAGTCATCTATTTCATCATGTTAGCTTCGGTCTTAGGAGCATGAGAAAAATGAACACAATAATATTTTAAAATAAATACCTATTTCATGATGATTTCAAGATCTTTTTATTAAGATATTGATTAATTAAAAGCCGATTGATAATGAAGATATTAAATGGATATTTTTGTTCAAATTATCTTTAGAAATTTCTCCAAGAGTGCTCCATACCACTCTTTCAAAAAAATCTTAAACAAATTAAAATAAACTGAAAAATGGAATACCAAATCTTATTTCATCACTTATGAGTTCATTTTCATTTTTTTGATAGGAAATAAAAATCACAATTTTGTTTCTACTTCCCTAGAGCAATAGTTTGAATTCTGTCGAATTATGAATTTTAATGCATAATTTCTCAAAACTTAGTGTAAACATATTAAACTTTAAATTAAAATAATCTAGAATTATAGCTCAATATATTTACTTTATTTTACGGAACTTTCAAATGCAGTGTGTTAGATATAATAATATATTATGCAATGTGCATGTCCACCTATCATCCAAATCACATTAATAAAATATGTATACTATATTTCTGACTGTTATCAATCGCTGAATATCTATGAAAACAACAATTTAATTAAATACTAAAAGATTACTTTTTGCAATATTTTGGCTAAAATGGTCAAGGGATTGAAATTAGAACTAAGAGATAAATTTTATGTATTTAAATCTGCATAATAAACAACACATTATCATACTTTAAATATAGTTCATTAAGTAATGAAGAAAAGTAATCATATAATTAGCAAAAAAAATTTTTATATTTTTTTTCTTAAAAAGAAAATTTTGGTTCCAGATATTAAACTGGCATTTATGCTTGATATTCTTGTCATACATTAAAGGAATATAACTACTCTAATTTTTTTGCTGTCAATAAGTTATTGAAAATAAAATATACATAACTGGTGAAGTATTTGTAATTTTAATTCACTCTAAAATTGTTAATAACAATTTCATAATAAGTTGCGACAATTAACTTTTGTAAGAAACAAAAAAAATATATTAGTTTATTACAAACTTATTGCATAGAAAAAACTTATTATGTGTAAATGTTTTAAAGTAAATTAAAATATAGATTGGATATGTAATATTTTAACTTAAATTTTATCCCATTCCATAAAAAAAGAAACTTCTAATTAAAATGCAAGCATATGTTGACAGGTTATTATGACATAATGTTAATTTAATATAGTCGACTCAACAAAATTATAGATATCTTAAAAATTTAAAAAAAATAATTTTTATTGAATATTTCGGTTATATTTAGACTCATAAACGTAAGTGTGATATACGATTAATAAATCTAATAAGTGAATCGCAGACAATTTTACCTTCGAATCTTAATTTATTATATACAAGATGAGTTATCGATTGAACGTATTAAAATAACATTGATAAAAACTATTTTTTGAACTTGGGTTTTCTTTCAAATTGCCTACTTTTTGGAACATAAATTTTTATACCTTAAATTTTAAGAGCTATTGGGAACGTTGAGACAAATTGAATTTATTCAATAATTAATTTTAATAATTAATTTTTTTTTATTTGACGTTTATTAAATTCATCAACTAAAATAATCAAGAAAAGTGAATATATTCAATGACCGTGTCATCTTGGGTACGAAAGTTGCGACCATTTTGAGACTTGGCGAGAAACTTGGAATAAAATATAATTCTTTAAATATTTAGTTTTTATCAATTAATTTTTATTAATTTATATAAATTTTCGTATTGTCAACGTAAACAATGGTTTATAGAAAATGTGAGCTAATTGAGAGCTTTAAAATGTGAGAAAGAAGCTTTTAACATTTTCACCCAGCCTAAGTTCTAATATGAGATAAAGAAAATCCATTAAAAAACATGTGAATATCGATTGAAACGAAATTATGTTAATAGACTTTTATTCAAGATGTTTATTAAACATTAACAAATATGTATTCTTATTATATGAAAATTCAATGCATAATTTAAGTAGGCACAGTATAGAGAGTATTTTGAGAATTGCAGTTAGAATTTCTTTTTTTTTGTTACAACTGTAAGCTATTAAAAATTATTCAGTATAAACTGCAGCTTTAAATATAAGTAGGAAGATAAAAAATTTTAAAATTCAATAGACTAGCTACAATGAAAATGGAAAGAAGTGTTTATTTTACGTTTCAGTGTCCGTTCAGTTCCCAAAGTTTATTTGTAATAACCATGAAAGAGTTTATTTAACACTGAGTTGTGTTCTCTGGTTTTTCCAGCGAACGAACATTTTCTATTCTGTTATAGATTCCGATTCCGATTTGAGAACTCGTTTTACGAACATACTAGAATTAAACATAAAAAAAAAAATTAAAAAACAACAACAAAGAAATGCGATGTAGTGAATGGACATAAACATATATATGTTGAATTATATTCGAAACTCCTCACTTACATATATCAATTTATGAATTTTGGATCGAATCTAGGAACAGAAATAGATTTCTGGAACTAAAGGCGGTAATAAAATGCCATAATAACAAAAAAAAACAGCAATGGAACCATAAGAATGAAAAAAGCCAATGGCAATCGTAAAATTAAAAAAAAAATCTCTTAGTGATTTTCTCTGATTAAAATTTAAATAAACAAAAAAAAAAACTATTAAACAAACATTGAGCTATATATAAAAGGAAAATGGCCCTAAGCAATACACTTGAGAATACATAATTGTGTTTTCTCATTGTCGTAAATTCCACTCAAGTTTCACTGGCAGGAGCAATAAAAACATATTTCAATTATAAAATATCTATCTCCACAGAAATTTTTATAGCTTTCAGAAAACTAAAAATAAAATTTTTACCATACTTCAGTTCTACATCTTCATAATGTCCTATGCAAGAGAAAAATCCTTCCATCACTTTTCCTAAAATGTATCTTTCAAGCCTGCCTAGAGGTTTTGAAACTATTTTAAGAACATTCTTGATGTTAGAGGTACTTACGGTTTATTTTTGCAGATCTCGAAAGAAAAAGACCCGTAAAAATTTATTTATTCGGTTCTTATTGTTGTTTCTTCAAGTAAGATATAGTTTAGTATATAACATTTTAAAATTGAAGTACAAACTATCAAAAAGGAAGAACTACAAAAGAAGTTTAAATGGATCTTAGTGCAAAAAATATGATTTATAATATTAAATTGACGTATGTTTAAGTGATATTATTTTTTCCTTTTTTGTTTTTTTTTAAATTTTGCTAACAATTGTTTTACCTCCCTCTTACATAGTATATATATATGTTTCTTAAGATGAGATTTAGAAAACTCTTATGTAAATGTTATGTATAAAGAGTGGCTATTAAATAACGATACTAATGCCGTAAAACATTTTATTTTTAAATCATATATATTTATTTATTATCACCCTTAATGTACACTCCTCCTTTATCACTGTAACGCACGTAGTGAATCTACCATTGCAGGAAACGGTACTCCAAGTCTTCTTCTGTCAGGTCTTTCAGAATGTTTGCCGCTTTCTCTTCCACAACTTTAATGTACTCAAATATCGTTCCTTTTAATGCAGATATCCCCTTAGAAAACAAACAGAAATCGCACGCAACAAAAACCGATGGTCTTACATTTGGATGCTGTACTTGCTAGAAACATCTTGACAGAATATGCGAAATTGCTTTTCCTTCAATAATGCATAGTTTTTTTTTTATTTATTCTGCCACGAAGTTCAGCAAAAACATAAATAATTCAAGATAAAAAACAATGTTTTTAAGAACAATGTTTTTATATGGTGACAAAGTTTATTAAAAAATTATTTAAATATTACTTAAAACTTTGTAAAAAAAACCTCATATCTTACTCGTATTTGAGATCACTCTGTCTGCGAAATTCAGTATATCTTCCATAGATGGCGCCAGGTTACTACACAAATTATGTTACTAAAAGAATTATTGAAATATTAGTTAAAACTTGTCGCAAATGTCTAAATATTGCATTGTTAGGCGAATAAGAACGATTCCCAAAGTTCCAGAGTTCTAGTTTAATGAGAAGTTGGTTAAATTATCGATCGAAAATTTGATGACACACACACACCAAGTGAAATTAAAAAAATGTTTTAAAATAGTAGTATTGATTAATAGTTTGACATTCAGGAACCTCAATCTAGGTACACAATCCCATGACTATCGTAAAAGAACCAATCATCATTGCTTTAAACTTTAGTTTGCTCATTCGATCATTTTTTGGCTTTAGATGGAGATGGGATCTCCCAGTGCATAGATTGGCTCTTCGCTTTATATTAATCATAAGTAAGAAACCATGATTTGTTACTCATTATTATCCTTACCAATAAGTTTGGGTTCTTTTCAACGCCATTAAATGTGTCATTAAATTTTTTTAATTAGCATCTTGTTGTACTTACTTGAGAATTTCAGGCATTATTTTAACACACACTTTTTGCATGTTAAATTTCTTAGGTAAAATTTGGTGTAGGGATACTTTGTCAATTCCTACAGTCTTAGCAATTTCTCGAATATTTAACCGGTGGCCATATTGAACGAAATTACGGATTTTTTCGATATTGTATTCCGTTTTCAACGTCGAAGTGTGATCCAGGCGTGAATTAAATCCAGCGTCTTCTCGGCCTTCTTCGAATCCAATCAAAAATATGTGCAGGCAATAAACATTCATTAGCATGCACTTCGTTCAATAAATTATATATTTCGGTAGTAGTTTTTCTAAATTTCATGTAAAATTTTCAACAATTTGTTTCTCACATTTTCTTTTTTTCGGCGAGACAAGAAAATAACTGGAATGCGAAGGAAGTTTATGACTGTACGGGTATGTTTACAGAAACGAGAGGCTCTGCATTCGAAAGAAAAGGCTTCAAGCTAAGATTCTGTAGGTCGTTGACGCTTGGCGCTTGCGTACTTCTTTTTTTGCAGCATCTGTTTCGTTAATTAATAGCCACGCCTTTTAATATATTTATGAAGCTAGATGGTACTTTATATTAATTTTAAGAATGTGAGCTGAAATGAAAATTTATTGTTAATTTTTCTTCTGCATTATATTCCACTGTGTTTTTTTTTCTGCTGATTTTGATTATTTTTTATTCTTTTAGCCACACATGGAGCTACTGTCTTAGTTGCATCACTTTTGAACTACCAGATCGTTCTTTAAGTTTTTATTATTTGATCTAATTTTAATTACATGTAGCTGATGTAATATTCAATTTAATAATTCATCGTTTGCTTTAATTTTAATATCGGGAAAGTTTACTATTCTTTATTTCTCCATATCTCATCATTTACTTTAATTCTTATATTGTAAGTAATAAATAGTAATTTAAAAATAAATATAAAAAAAAGCTCACAAAGGGTGACTAAATTTGATCTTTGCAAAATTCTGCATATAACTTTTTTTTCTTTATTATATTTTGCAGCAATTAATTTTTTACAAAACTACATATTAATTATGTAATTTGATCTACGATATTAAGATTCTAATTGCATTCTTCTGGACGAAGTAGGTGGAATGTTTTAGAGCATGCGAATTTTGAAAAAGAAAAAAAACACAGACAAAAAAACAAAAACAGATTAATAAAAACAAAAACAGAACAGATCAGAAAAACAGCTTCCTATTAGAGCTATGTCTGAAATCACAAATTTCAAATTTCGTAAAATTATAAATGCCTTTTGAATTTCATTGCAAATATAGTAATCACTGTGATAAGTTTCCTGAAAGGGAAACAAAAAACATCGAAACAATCAATACTAAATAAATTATATCCTAAGATTTACATTATGTAGTGAACTATTAAAAGGCTTCATATTTAAGTCTGCTCAAAAAACAATCAAATACCTAAAATAATCATATACAAAATTCGCGTTGTAGGTTTATATGCCTAAACATTATTTAATTTACAACACAAAATCAGAGTCGCTGCAAGATTACTTTTAACGACGAACTTTAAACTTATTCTGCTGTTTTTCAAAAAATAAATAAATCACTATCTGCTGTTGTAGCGATAGCTGTATGTGATGACAAGATCATCCTACGCTTTCGTCTCACTTTTGAAAAGGAAACAATAGGTTTTAAATATTTCTGCATACATTCACCTTGGCTCAGCAGTGCTGTTAGTGCTTGTAGCAGTAGATTTGTGTTTCAAAGTAGCGATCTGTTCTAATCCTACAATTGTTTTGAATCTCCAGCCTGCCCCAACAGTGAAATATTGTGAGTGCATCCTACAGTGAATCAACATACAACTGAAACTTTCTGTTTTGATCAACGTCCGGGCTTTTAATAAAATCTAAGCGTTCTTTCATCGTATTGAAACCCTGAGGGTCAAACTCCTCTCGTCTCTGGAAAAGACATTCATACCTGTTCAAGCTGCTTTATTTTCCTGAAAGGATACAGTTTCTTTGCCAAAATGAATGTCAGTAAACATCTTTAAATAATTATTTTTTTGTCCCTTGAACTTCCAAATATTTTAAATCTCGTTTTTGATGAATTCTTATTTTGTTACACTAAAGAAAATATTTCCAAAGAGAAACATCTTACTTTAGCTTGAATGAAAATTATCTGCAAATAATCATTCTTTATTAGCCTTTGGAAATTTCCAATCTGTTTTTTTCGATCACAACACCAGAAATAGCAGAGTAGATGAGTATGTTCAAGAGCTTTGTTATGTAATTTCTTTTTTTTTTGTTTGATGTGATAATATAATAGTTTATTGTAATTTCTTTTTGTAGCTTTGATGTCTTTAGGAAATGGTTCAATTCTGCTGGAATGCCACTTTTTCCTTCAATTCTCGATCACTACTTTTATTCGAAAATGTCATTTTTATGCAAAAAGTTTAAATTTAACCTCATATATTTAACTAACTAGTTATAAATGGAAGCGTCTATTGATTAACTGGTAATAAATTTCAAATACTCCATCAACTAAAAGTTAACATTATGAACCGGATTATGTTACCATCATATTTGAATGTATTGTTAAGATTGAATGGATAATTATATGCGTAAATACATACGACGTTTCAAAAGACCTATATACACAATTTTAAATTATTCAGGGTAAATTATTATTCAAAACATTAATATTTATTTGTCAAACAAAACAGTACTGTGTGTGTTTTAGAATGTCCCTATTCCAAATATGACGTATATCTGAAATGAAGTTATTTCAAATAATTATAAAAATAATAGTTGAAAAGATACAATATTTATCACAAAGTTATATTAGTGTTGAATATAGTGACAAAGATCTAATGACGAGTAACGTCGTAGGCATCAATACAAGCATCCACAAAGCGGCAACAGAGAACTCTGTGTAGTTGCATTACAAAAATGGCTAATCTACCGGTTTGTCTTCTACTCATACAGTATGAAATAAGCAAGTCTATTACCGTCAGCGAAAATTAACGCTGAATATGTGAAGGTGGACGGCATTAGGATCTTTAAGGTGAAAATTCATTTTCTTCTTCTGGTGTGTAGAAGAATAAATGTACGTCTCTTTCATGGTTGTAAAGACTAATACCTCAGATGCGCTTGCAGAGTACTTGCGATTTGCATATGTATGTATGCAGAAATGTGTTTTTCTTATGCCTAGACTCACGATCAGCCAAAAAGTAGCATTTGTTTCGAGAAGCGATACTACAAAATCAAGGGAGATATCTAATTCCTATTCATTATTAATATCATTAATGATTAACTATTTCTTTAAAATATGTAGTAGGGTGAAAGAAAACAAGTCAAAATTAATAAGCAACTTTGTGAGACTTATAATTCATTTTTCTAAGAAAGCTCCGAATAAGTATGAATGAATTTCATTTCTGAAGATTTAAATTTTTATTGAACAGTATAATGATCATTATTTCTTTAAGTAATATTTTTTTCCAAAATAATGATCTAAAAGTATCACATTTTTAGTTTTGTAGTATGAGCAGAAAACATTCTCTTTTCATGTATATTAAATTTCAGATTTATATTCTTTCTCTAAATATGTTTTTAATAAGAACAATTTATTACAAAATTCCCTTTTCATTATTTAAAAAAAAAATTTAAATGTCCCTTAATTGATTTCAATCCATTCATATCATAAAAATACAAAACGGAAAACATGTATTAAAAATTGGATTTATTACTATACTTGAGACAGACATTTCAGAAGGAAAAATTTTTCAAATCGGTCATTGAAGCATTTTATCATCCTAAATGTTTTATACCTCTGCTTCCGCTTTATTCTTTGAAACTTTAAGACTGATAAGAACTTCATAAAACTGTATTTTTAAATAAGACGTCTGGATTTATTATTTCCTTCCCGGTAACTTTTCACTAGTTTTGGCATTTTTCCAATAATGTCATTAGCCTTTTAAACTAACTGAAAAAAGGAATTAGAAGACAACTAAGGAATAACACGTTATTATACTCGAATAATTTAATTGAGATTATGATTATGTTAAAGACTCTCAACTTGTACAGGTGTATTTCAAATTTAGAAATTTTTCATACGTTTAGGAAATTAGAAATAGATGAAAATATCAACCCCTAATTTCTTTTTAATCGATAAATATTTCAAAAAAAGAATATGTACTATATATTATTTCAAAATTTATTTTTGATATCTTATAGTAGAAGAAAGATTACTGTAAAATATTGTTACATACTTTAGTTTAAAAAAAAAAAAGTTCGATATTTTATGATGGTCGTAAAATATATAATTATCTTTTTATTTGTATTTCCATCATTTGTAGAAAAACAAAATGATGTTTCTGGGAAGTTATTATTTCTAACCTATTTTCGTATATTTCTAACTAATTCATATATACATATTTTATGTAAAAGGCGTAAACCTTTAACATATATTTCTAAATTACGCACAGAAAAACTTTATGCGTATGAAAGAAATTAATTACTTTCATTTACTAATGAGAATATCACATAGGAACCTAATTTTATTTTTTTAAATTTATACTTCAGAAAAAATGCGCTTTTGTAATCGCTTTCATCACGTTTATCTTACAATTAAATCATATCTCATTATTTTCATATAGCTGTTAAAGATAATTATCTTTTTGTGATGTTTGAATAAAAAATTACCCTTAACAGGGGAAAAATAAATATTCAAAAAATATTTATTAAGTAATTATTCAAATCCTTTTATTCCACATTGTTTGAAAATAGCTACATATTACATGGTCTGTTGTGAAATGGTGTCCAAAGAAAGTTAAAACTGAACGAGTGTTATGAGGTGGTGCACGGTCTTGCAAAAACTGCTGCCTCGCTGTTGCAGATCTGAAATAAAAATATTCACAACACATTGCAATACCTGATCTCAAAAACAAAACATGTCATGAAGCCTGGGGCTCTTAATTCCTCAAAAAATATTGTCCTATCATGAAAGTAGAGGTATAACGACACCACTCTGCGACTTATGATGCGTCCATTGGAAATGTTTGAACACAATTCTTATTTGTTCTAGCCCAAATCTAATATTTATTTATGTTCACTAGTCTCTATTAAAAAGTGAGTTTCTAAATATCAAAAAAGAATCATTTACATTAATTCTATAAAATAAATTGTAGTGTGAATGTTATCTGAAATTCTGTACCCCCATGTAGTAACTGTTGCATTCAATGAATGATGTAGGGAATAAAGCGTTTTATGTATGTCTGTGTTACGCACCATATTACTCACTATGGTATATGGCCCGTTGACTTCATTTGAAATAGCTTACAAACTTGCATTTCCATATGACGACTGGCTTGATAAATACACTGTAGCTGTAGCAACATCTGCAACACTAGAAATGTTTTTATTCTCTGCGAGGAGAAATGTCAAGTATTCCTGTCCCCTAAAATGTTTTTCATCATTCAGTAAGCTCCACAATCAGACATTTGTCAGTTTCTAAAATTTGAATGTCTGCGTAATCCTCAATGTTAATTTAGTCGCTGTATAGATATATTGTTAAAATATTTTTATGAGAAGAGACATTTCTTTCAAAGTTAAAATTTTCCACAAAACGTTGAGTCTAATGCTTTTCAGTAACAAAAGACTTGTTGAATACTTCAGGAAACACAACAGTTACCTTGTTTTAAATTATAAGTTGACATGAAAAGTATTAAATTTCTTCGAAGTGGTGGCATTATTACAGCAACGGAGTTCGTCGAAGATTTGAATTGGTGAGGTAACTTCTTCAATGTTTGTAGTAACAATTAATAAGACACAAAATATACTTCAATAATGAAAATGACCTGCAAATGTGAACTTAGATATTAACTAAATTCCATCTTTTGACAAAAAATGTAAGAATTGTTTTTTCCAGTTTTTCCCAGAGCGTTTCACTCAGTAAAATTGTGTTTCGTTAGGAGCAATAGAACTGGTTCTAGAGGCTTCTAAGTAGGTGAACTTTATTTATAAAATCACTGTACATCTAAACAAAATTGCTTACAAATATAAAAATTTGCAGTATTAGAAATAAAACATCACATGTAAATTATCATGTTTAGCATTGATTGAATTTCAGTTACATTTATATTTCTTTATTTTATTTGAGGCCTTTTTGATCTTTTTTGATGAAAAGAGAGGTGTTTTCACTTAAATATACTTATGTCTTGATGTTTATCTCTATTTATAGAGCTGCGTAGTAACTGAAATATTCTACACCAAAAGAGAGGCGTAATTAACAATTTTAATTTAGATTTATATAATAAATTCTTAAAAAATCATTACTTTAGGTTTAATTTAAATTCATTCGTATATTCAGTATATTTATTTTTAGTAAAACTGTACAGGAAACCATATTATTCCTTTTAAGATTTCGGGGCCGCGATATCCTAGTGGTAATTATCGTGGTTTCTGTCGTGTCGTGGGTTCAAGCCTGTGATGCCGCTAAAGACCAGTCGTGTAGTCGGGGCTTATACAAGTTAAAGCTATTGAGGCTCATAGTCCTCCCTTTGAGATAGTGTGGTACTTAGGAGAGAGGGTTTGCCAGCTTAGGTATCAACATCGGCACTAGATCGTGGTTCTAAATTCCGATGTCCATTGCTAACAGCCTTAATGTTGCTCTTGTGCTACTTTAATAAAACTAACCAAACCAAAACCACTTATGAATTCATTTCATCATACTTTAACTTTGGCGGATTTCATATTTATTTCAATTTCAAATCAAAATTGTTATGTAACCTTAGGGGGAGATGCGAAGATCTCTTTTTAAGTTATTGATGATTTATCAAAATTATTTCATGTTACTGACCTTCGTAATTAAGAACTTCGCGTCAATTTTAACAGAATAACTACCTCTAAGTAATGCTCTTGCTCTATGCTTAGTTTTATACAATGCATTTAAATAAATAAATTTTCTAAATAAAGAAAAGTTTATAATATGATAATATGTATGTGTGTGCAGAAATTTCAAATGTTGCTTGACTTGTAATTTTTTCAATGTGCATTAAGTTATAATTTTACATGTGTAGTAAGTAAAGATTCTAGAGTACATTCACTTTAACATTTATAACGTTTGCTGCAGCATTCGGTGTCAGTATCGAATTATTAATTCAAAAAAAAAATTAAAAATTAGTCATTTTCACACTTTTATTCTCCTATATTAAATGAATCGCTATTATATATTCTGCAATTATTGCCCATGGGTGAGTAAATAATTCCTTACATTTCACTCTGCGGGGGAAAATTAGAAGCACTTAAAAAGGCTTTACTAATAAGTTACTTAGTTTATAATCCCCTACATTTTTTGCAAGTTGAAAAATAATTAAGCGCAGTTACTTAAACTTTGTAGCCAAAAACTATTTAATGTATGTAAAAATATGTATCAATGATTTCAATAAAATGTAACCACATCCGTATTTATTTAAACTAAAACAGCATATCTTTGTCCAGTAGAATATGTTAAAAAGAAGAAGAGATTTCTCTTAAATTATATTATAAAACAGATAACAATGCTCCTTTAACAGCAAAAGCTTCTGAATTATCATTTTTCTGAAGTAATAAAAACGTTTCGCAGAATATTGTAAACTGCAGCGGTATTGAAATTTTTACTGAATGAACTATTTGTGTAGTGGGAATATTTGCTATCAAGAAACGTAATTTAATTAAAATTAAAATGGGTCGTTATTACCGAAGGCTTTAATGAAAGAAATCGTTTCCTAGAATGCTAATTTTTAGTAAAAAGTTACAATGCAAATTAGCTTCCTAGTTTTCTCATATGAAGAGAGACCTAAAAATAGGCCAAGCATATTTTTAAATTAAAAGTCCTTTCGCGACTTTTTCAGTATCATCGTTTGAGGTTAAGGGTTCTAATGCATATTTCAATGAGCTTGACCTTACTGGTCACATTTCACACCTGGATAATAGAAAGTTAATTTCTGCTTTAACTTAGTCAATACCACTGTTTGAGATAATGGAGGCTGATGTCTTTCCAAATGTGTTTGGCTTTACGGTCACATTTCATGGATGTAGAATAGGAAGCTAATTCACGCTTTAACTTCCTCAATACCTCCGTTTCAGAAGACGGGGACTGACTCAACACAAAATGTGCTAGGCTTCACCTGTCAAACATGACTGGCAGGAGATTAGGGAGTTAATTTACCGTCAAGCTCCCTCAAAACTTATATTTTCACAACCGATTAATATTTCCGATTATTGCGAATTGGATTCCTGATCAATTACAAAGTTGTAATTTAAAAATATATTTTATTTGCTGTGACAAAGCGTTTATAAGTGCTACATAAAATTACTTAAATACGCATTTTTGAAGATTTACAATTAATTTTTAAAAGTTGTTCCTTTGTACTAAATTCATTTTACATGCAATGCATTAATATTTACTATTTTGCGCATAACCATGTAAATATGTTTTAAGATATGTAAAAATAATGGCATTAGTAACATTTATATTCTTTTTTTTAATTAACATTCCGAGAAGAGGAACATACGTCATAAAATGAATCCTATGGATATCTCCATGTTCAAACATGTTTCAGACAGAATTATTTCACATTACAGTCAAACTGATTGTAATAAATTTATAAAAACCTATATTTATTGTTCCTTATAAGTTATTATTATGAATTTAGAACAATTGACCAAAAAAATGCACAATTACTTTTTTTCACAATTTTGTAGTTTCTTTCCTTAATTGAAAAATCAGCCAAACAAATTTTCAAAACAAAGAAGCTCGAATCCCTTTTCTTCCTTGAGTTATACAAAACGTATAAAAAATGTATGGTATTTCTTTGCTTCTATAAATACATTAATTTAAGTGGACAACAGATGGAGTTATTTCATACATAAGTAGTTATCATATATGCTTCGGCATGCACAAAGAAACACACCAGGATTCTCACCTAGGGAAATCAATACAAAGGGTTAAATATTTCTATTTTAAGAACATTTCACGAAATATTCTTAAGTTTTATCCGCTTAGCTGCATTTATAGAATCTTAGTAAAAATATTTTTATTTCTTAAAGTCTTATTAAAATCAGATGCTGTGGTTTCGTAAAAAATATTCACTTGTTTGAAAAAATTCCGAGTATATATTAAAAATTTCGCATAAGTAACGGCTGACGCGATTTTTATTCTGGATGTCATAATAAATGTCTCGGTTATCGATATAATTAGGTTCTAACTTTTATCTTAATTATACATTGTTTCAAATAAATGCATTATTGATTGGTATTCCAGAAATCTTCAGTTTTAATATCAATTAAAGTGTTTAGACTTGATCTATGCATTTCCTCTTAAAAAGAAATGTATATTAAATATTCTTGATATACGTATCTAAGAATAAAATCCTTTACTTGCTATGAATTTCTGAAATAGTTAAGTAAGCAATCTTTATTCCAACATTCGGTGATTCTGTACATTTTATAAGCAATTGTCAAATCAAACTTTCGATCACTTTTGTTTCCTTTCATTTGAGTTTGGACGCCGATTTTCATGGACCACAAAGTCATAAGAATCGCATGTCCTCTCAGTGTGTTTATAAACTATCAATTTTAATTTAAATATTGTATTTCTTATTTTCTAGTGGCTTACATATTAAGTTTGCCCAATAATTCAATTGTTTACGCTCAGTGCTTTAAATTGTTCTCCATATTGTGACATATTCAATTTTTAAAAACAAACAATTTAATCTAATGTGATACTTTTTTAAAAATATTATCTGTTCAAACTTTTAAAGGCAAACGATTTAATCTTAATGCGATACTTTTTTTAAAATATTACCTATTCAACTTTTAGAAGCAAACGATTTAAACTTAAAGTGATACATTTTTTTTCAATATTCTTTATTAAGATATGTTTTTTGGTAACACCGGATCATATTTTTGAAATAAAAATGGAAATTATTATTTTTAGACAGCACTATATCTGAGTAAATATAGTGTACATAACATTTTGCGTTATTTATTTAGAATTTTGCTTTTTATTTCAGACAAATGTACATGTAAATTCTGTATTAAAATCCTTAAATGTTATTGTAAATATATTTTTTTCTGAAAGTATTCTTGATCAGAACAAAAGCACACTAGGAGGTATTTTGCATCTGTATTTCAATGCCTTACTTTAATTTTTAAATATGTATTTTATTTTTAATTACAACAGGAAATATCTCAAACATTATGTAGCTAAACTACTGGATTGTGAGAACGTTCTAGGAGTCACGAAGTATTATTCTAAGTTTTCAGTTCTATTTTTTCTAAATATATGTCCACTAATGATTTACGTGTTTCTTTTTCCTTATTTAGTGCTTAGTAATATATTTGCACTAATTTAAAAGTTTTGAAACCATTATTATCATAAAGACACTTTTATGAATAATCAATTTTATTTATTACTAAAATTATATGTATTTCATGCAGAGATACATGTCTATAAATCTATTCATAAACTATACCTGGTATATAAAGATTGTAGTTAATGCACTAGAATTACTCACATAACTTCTATATTTATTTCCCTATTATTAAATGCATTTAAAATGCGTTATTATCTCGTAACTTCCATGCAAATTGTAAAAGAAAAGATATTCAGATAGTGTAGCCTGTGCGTTTACGATTAAATCGCAAAGAATCGAAAGCGGCTTTCGAATTATATCACATATACCTTCCGGAGAATTGATAGACTGATTAAAAATAATAGGAATTAATTATAAAACTTCGATCATGTTAATCGCAGAAAAGTTCATTCATTTCAAAATCTAGGGCAAGAAATTTAACTTTTGAAAGAATATATAAATGACCAGATGAAAGAAAAGTAATTGTGTTTTCAATGGGAAGAATTAATCAATGATTTATTTCACAGGATGGAAACGAAAAAGGAAATGTATGCTAAAATAAATATATCACAATTATGTAGTGATGTATTAATTTGACAGTAAATGTTCATTTAAAATGGAGAATAATTTTTTTTTCTCTAGAAGTGTCCCGCTTATTCACTCCCAAATGAAGTAATTGTATTTTACATTTGTGTTGAAAGACTGTAATTTCCACACACAAGTCATTAACTTCCTCCTCTAATATGATAATAATAACCTCATTTCTCCATAAAAATATTCTGCCATTCCGATACGAAGATTGAAATAAAAATTTAAATATATATATTGGTTTCCACCCTTTACGTTACTAAAACTCGACGAAAAGAATTTTCCCCCTCCTTCCCTCTTTATATATTTTTAATTTTTTTAATAGATTTATTAATAAACATGTTTTCAATTATAAAGACTCATTTATTAAAATAAAATGTAACCTGATAGCTGCAAATAACGCAATAATAAAAAGGCTCAGCTGTAGCATATATGAACCGATGTAAAATATATTGCTTACGAGTTTTGCTTAGAAAGAAATATATTAAATATTGTAAAATAAGTGTAAAACAGATACTAATAAAAGAGTTTCGGTTCAGTTAAAGGGAAAATGAGTTTTTTAAGAAGTCTCAGGGTAGTTAGAATGTTTTTTTCCCCTGAAAAATGCATAAACATACTATATATGAACTTATACTCAATATTTTGGCAACAACCATTTAATGATACTCAAAAAACTTCAAAAGTTATTCAAACAATTGTACAGTATGTTTTCGTAAAATAAGCAAGCTGACCGCAGACATGCCATGTCCGCATATTTTCAAATTCGAAGTGTGTTCCAATTTATTTTGTTAACTGAGCTACATTAATTTTTTATTTTAATATTGGGATGAAATTATAGGAAGCTTGGCGATAAGTACAACCACAATAAAAGTACAAATTTATTAATCTTGAAATTTTGCTCAAAGTCGATTGGTTTTTGTCTTCAATTTTTAGAGACAGTCTTAAATCTTGTCACTAACAATCACAATGATGAGTGTTAACTACTTAGTATTATTTTAGAGAAAACTGGCCAAAAAGTATTTTGAAATATAAGCTTATCACTGGCAGGATATAGTAAATTTTATATACAAACATTAATAAAAGAAATGTAGAATCATTTTTACGCTATCGGAGTAAAACAAATTATACAAAAAAATAAAGATGCATGCAAGTGAAAAACAGAAGGGAAATTATGTATATACCTGGAGCATTTTAATACGCAATTTTTATGATTCAATTTTATAATCAAATAATACAACTTTAAATGCCTTTTTCTCAATCTTGGGTTTTTTTTCACTTACTCGCTGGATATATCAAAAACTGTTATACTTTAACTCTTAATATTTCGTAGGTATAATAAATGTAAATCACACTTTAAACTGTACCTAAATTTAGTGTCATAAAGATATTTATTATTTAAAAAAGTAAGAAAATATTTACCTACAAAGTTTTTAAGAGTTTAAAATATTTTATTTCTGAAAAATATTTTAAAACATTTATTTCATTTCTAATAGGTGCATATGAAAGGAAATATATTTGACTCAGTAGATGAACTTACTGTAAGTCGTTAGAATCATTTGTGTACAAAATACCTTTCTCGTAATGAAAGCTACAAAATTTTCCTAATGGAAACTCTTATTATTTCATGAACTCATAATATAAAATTTAGGAACATTATTTAAATACTTTATCTATTTTAGAAAATGCATTCCTTTATAAGACATGCATAAAAATTAGAAAAATTAATTTTAATTTCAATGAATTATAACTTGTCAAGAATTGCATAAGTTTTTAACAGTTGAAACAAATATAACACCTCTGAGACGCCTTAAAATGTTTTCCACAAATTGGATTCCTCTGATATAAGGAATGCTTATGATCTATAATTATAGTTTTGAGCAATTATAAATTTATAAAGATATGTTTCTTTTTTTAAAAGCATAAAGATTGTTATGCTTATAAACATCAGGAAAGATATATATTTTTAAAAATAAAATTACTTTAAAATCTGTTGACTTTCATTTCGATCCAATGAAAAGAAGGTAATAAAGCAAGACTTCTTTGTTTTATGTGTAATCTTGAACTGAATGAACTACTTTATGAATAAGTTAGATAACTATAGCCAACATTATTACTTTAAGATATTTATATTCCAATTGGAATTAAACTATTTCGAAATTTTTATTGCTTTTAATTTATAAACATAACCAGAACAACGTAAGACAGAAAATTGAATTTAAATTATAAATACACTCCTCCTTATGACATTGAAAAAATCAAAAAAAAATATATACAGACAAGCTACATATTTCAACCACACGATTTCCAGAAACAAGAATCACATCATTATCCGAAATAATATATTAGTTGTTAAGTTATTATTTCTTTCTGTATACAAATGTTTGAACATAAATTTATTTATTGCGGAATCCAGAAAGATATTGCCTCAATCGATCTTAAAAAAGATAGATTTTACATAACAGTGAATTAATTTGCGAAACTACCTAAAACAACCAAAACACACATACATCCTGAAAGAATGTATTCTAAGTATCATTTATTGCTACTCTTAAAAATGAAGAAAAAAAAAATACTGAAACATTGGATACAAGCTTTCATTCATCGTAAAGTTTTAAGCAATTACAATCACCTTACTTTTTGGATATTTTCAATTTATGAAAATAGCTACGTACAAATGTCAGTTTTTGACCACTTGGGTCAATTTTTTTTTCTTTAATAATCTTTTAGTTTCATCATTTCTCTTCTCAAATCTGTTTTCCTTTTTGATTTATGTGAAATAGAAATAAAGATATAGCAATTTTAAAAACCATCGTCAGCTGCAAAAGAGAGCCGGAAGTAGCATTCTGGAACCGGAAGTTGTACATAATTGCATTTTTTAACTCTATTTCTACATTTTTCTTTTTCTTTTAAATTATAAATAATATTTTAATAATATTTCTAGTGGTTTAGCCACTACTGTACTGTTTAGTTTATTGATTTGTTGCTGAGAATTGGCAACAAATAGTTTCTGTTTACATTTGAATGTGTGTTTTATTTTCGTATTTCTGATCGTTTTTTTTACTGAAATAACTTATATTTTGAATTGCAATTTTGCTTAAAAGCTATTCAAAGTAACATAAATATGGGACACTGCAAAAATTACCGCCCAAAGAAACGAAGATTTTCAAGAAATCAGTACTCTAAGAAACCGACACTGAACAATGCTCAACATGAAAATGAAGTTTCAACTGCAAGGAATGATGAGCAGAAAACAGCAAGTGCTTCAAAACTTGAGGGCTTGAAGCAAACTTTTTCTGATAATATATATTCTGAAGGTTCTAGTGAACTATTTGGCCATCGTATATATGATATTAGAACATTAATATCTGTATTTGCAGTTTTGTGTTGCCCTGTTTGTTTCCAGGATAACCTCAGCTTGAGAGAGGATTCAAGATTTGGCATATGCTCAAATTCATATATAAAATGTAAGAACTGTGATTTTGTTAAGGTATTTGTGTCATCTGAAAAGATTAATAATGCATTTAACTTAAATACTCTTCTTGTATATGCGTTAAGACTCATCGGAAAGGGCTATACAGCTGGAAATAAACTGTTTAGCATGTTAGACTTGCCTTTTTTGTCTAAAAGAGCTTTTAGAAATCAAGAACTTAAGATTCTACGCGCTGCAACTGAAGCTGCTAAGAAAAGCATGCTCAATGCAGCAGATAAAATTCGAAAAGGAAAATCATTAACAGATATAAGTTACTGCGGAGTGTCATTGGATGGGACTTGGCAGAAACGGGGCTACTCATCTCACAATGGTTGCGTGAGCTGCATATCCATTGATACTGGAAAAGTATTGGATGTCGAAATGATGTCCCATTTCTGCAGAATATGTAATAAAATGTCAAATACTCCAGGTGCTTTTCCCGGTTCACATGTTTGTCGCAATCACAAGGGTTCTGCTTCTAGCATGGAGACAATAGGAGTATATCGAATTTTTGAGCGATCGGAAAATCTGCGTAAATTACAGTACAGGGATTATTATGGGGACGGTGACTCTAAGGGATATGAGTCCGTTAAAAATATGTATGGCCCAAATACAGTCAATAAATTTGAATGTATTGGCCATGTTCAGAAGAGAGTTGGGAGTCACTTGCGGAAATTAAAAAAGTCTACGAAAGGAATTGGAGGAAGAGGCAAGTTAACAGATAGTTTTATAGACAAGCTGCAGAATTATTATGGAATTGCTATTCGCAGTAACATAAACAATTTAGAAAGCATGCAAAGTGCAGTTATTGCTGCCTTTTACCACTGCTGTTCTAGTAAAGATTTTCCTATGCATGGTCAATGTCCGCAGGGAAAAGACAGCTGGTGCAAATTTCAAAAAGCAAAAGCTCAGGGTAAAACATTACCTGATAAATCCACTGGACTTTCACAAAATATCATAAACATAATTAAGCCAACCTATATGAAATTATGCGACCAAACCCTATTAAAAAAGTGTTTGCATGGCATGACACAAAATGCCAATGAAAGTTTTAATGGTGTTCTTTGGAATATTATTCCAAAACAACATTTTACTGAATTGCAAACTTTGCAATTAGGTGCTTACCTAGCTGTTCTTCAGTTTAATGAAGGTGCCAGTGGTTTCATTGAGGTAATGAATAAGTTGCAGCTAAATGTCGGTAATTATATGCTCCGTATTTTGAAGCAGTATGATTTTCGACGTATCTCCGATGCAAAAAGACATTCATTACCCCTTGTAAAATTACAAAGGAAAAAAGCACGTGCTAGGAGGAAAATAAAAATTTTGCAGCAGGAAAAAAAGAAGGCTTGACATATCATCCCGGGGAATTTTAGATTATTTTGAATAGGGTAAGTGGCTTTTCACTGCAAAATAAAACTTTAATTGTGTTTTTCTCAAAATAGTGTTTTTGAAGCAAATTTGAAACCATTTACATGATATCTCAAGAAATAATGGAGATAATGTCCTGAAATTTTCTGAGAATGTTTTATATTCTATTCTTAATGAAATGGACCAAAATCTTTGATGTAGGGGGAATATATTTTTATTTAGGACTGTTTATGTAAAGATAAAGTTGAAA
This sequence comes from Nephila pilipes, assembly GCA_019974015.1. Taxonomy (NCBI): domain Eukaryota; kingdom Metazoa; phylum Arthropoda; class Arachnida; order Araneae; family Nephilidae; genus Nephila; species Nephila pilipes. The sequence continues at coordinate 8,281 of BMAW01132267.1, read as the reverse complement.
AAATTGCAAAAATGTCCATGTTAAAAGGTGCGATTACCTGCAGATTTTTTAAATTTTATTATTTCACTTAGATTTTGGTTCATTTTGAAGAAAATTGTTATATGTATTTTGTGTGCAAAGGAAAGTGATGTAGCTGCATTAGAAATTTTAATATGGTGTTAGCCGTTTCAGTCAAAATATGCTGAAATTTCCTTGAAAACGACCAATTTATCAAAAAGTACAATATTTATTTAAAATTTTTTATGTGTTTTCTTATTTTTATGTACTATTTATACTAACAACACAAAAAAATGTGCAAAAATTAGTTTTTTTAAAAATTTTGGTCTCGAAGGTAGGCAGTTTTAAATATATGTTTGGGACAATTTTTTTTGATAGCGTTTTTCACTAGCCTCTTGCAAGAAAAGCTTTTTTAATTTGATTAAAAACTGTCTTTGGTCAACAACGAATCTAGTAAAATTTTTCGGCAATAATTTTCATTAAAAATGAAGTAGCTAAAAAGATTGATTTTGTTGAAGCCATAAAAAATTTCAGAATTCAAAGCTAGCTCGAAAACAATTTTTTGCTTTGTTCGAGAATGAAAAGATAAAAACATTTTTTGAAGTATCAAACATGGCAGAAATTGTTTTTACTTTTTCTTTAATCTTAAATATTTTTGTTTCCAGGTCACTATACCTATTTATTTTATGAAATAAATGATGGCTTTTTTATAGAAATAATTATTATAAGGGGACTTTAGGAAGGTTTCCTCTTCGATCCCCAATAGTTTTAGCTTCTCCTCTAACAGTATTACACTTTGTAATAAAAGAAATGTTACCCTAAGAACTGAACTGTATTGAACTATTTTCTTTCTTTATTTATTTTGATTATTACTATTTTCACTTCTTATCACTAAAAATCTGAGTACTACTCTTTTAATTTTTGGTGCATTAGATTGAAAAATATTCGTTAAATTCTAAGAGTAATACTCAGATTTGTGAGTAATACTCTTAGTGTTCAGACATAGAGTATTACTCTCTTTCATACATAATTTCAGCAACATGCTAATGTTATTGAAACTATATATGAAAAATAAGCAACTAAGCTCATCACGAATAACGTTTTATATAGAAAATATTTATTTATAAAATATTTCATTTATTTTTTGAGGAAAAAAAATGTAAGATTTTTCTTAAGAATAATATTCATATTTTATTAATTATAATTCGGTAAGGAACAATTTCTAATGGCTCAGTAATATAACTGTCAAAAAGCACAACTGATTTTTTTTAAAAATATAATATTTATTGACTTTTAGACAATCGATGCTTATAAATAATATTTAAACTTAAATTTATTTAATGTATATTTGCTCTTCATTAGCATATAATGTGAATGTCCCTTCACGGATATTTATTTCGAGTTTCAGAGAATTAAACAATATTAAAACAATTGATCGTTGATTTGGTGGCCGTGGTATTCTAGTGATAACGGTAGCAAACCCGCGGCAGACAGTTTTCGTCGAGTTGCGGGTTCGAGCCTTGATGCCACTAAAGACCCACTGTGTACAGGGACGGCTTAAGACTTCTTGAGGCCCTGGGCCCTTAGGTAAAAATAGGCCCCACCTGCGACCATGTAATCTAATTTGATGTATATAAACTGCTGTTTGTAGAAAATGCAACACCATGAAGGAATCATCAGAATCAAATGAAATTCGCAGCAAATGTCAATTATAGGATATTATGCAAATTAATAAAGTTTCAGAGCCATCGCGCGTGCGCGGCGCGCGCAGCGCCCTCTGAATTGATGCTGAAAGCGTATAAATAAAGTGCTGTAGCGGGACGTTGAAAAAAGTCTATGATTATTTGTTAGTGGCAAACGTTTAGTGAGACCTGAGTATGCCTCCACGACGGAAGAATAAGAAATTCAAGCAACTTACGGAGTTTGAACGAGGGAGGATAATCGGCCTTCGAGAAGGAGGATTTTCCTATCGCGCAATAGCAGCTCGTATGCAGCGGAACAGTTCCACAGTGATGCGAGTTTGGAAGCAGTGGACCGACGAGCACCGAACAACTCGAAAAACAGGCACTGGACGACAGAAGGTGACGTCAGAGCGCGATGATCGACACCTGCTCCGCATGGCGGTGAATGATCGCACAGCTTCCTCCAGGCAGCTGGCAGCACGTTGGTCTACTGCTACAGGTGTACAATTGTCGGCTTCGTCAATTCGTCGTCGTCTGCTGCGCCGTGGATTGCGTGCAAGGGTGCCTTTATACAGGATTCCCCTCACGGCGAATCATCGACGGCTGCGTCGGCAGTGGGCTCTTGAGCACAGAGACAGGCGAGCTGATTGGCACCAAGTTGTCTTTTCAGATGAATCACGCTTCAATTTGTGGACCCATGATGGCCGTGTTCGTGTTAGACGTTATGCCGGTCAACGCTGCCTTCCTGAGTGTATTATTGAACGACATAGTGGTCGAACACCCGGAGTTATGGTCTGGGGTGCGATTTCGTATCATGGACGATCCAATTTGATACGAATTGAGGGTAATCTCAATAGCAACAGGTACGTCCGTGAAGTGCTACAGCCCGAAGTCGTTCCTTTCCTTCAAGGCATCCCTGGAGCTATCTTTCAGCAGGATAATGCACGCCCACATGTTGCGCGGACTGTTCGAGACTTCTGTTCAGCACAACGCATGCAACTTCTTCCTTGGCCTGCTTATTCACCGGATATGTCGCCTATTGAGCACGTGTGGGATATGGTTGGTCGGCGTCTCGCTCGTGATCCGCGTCCTGCAGTTTCCAAAGACGAACTTTGGTTGCGCATACAAGCGATATGGAATTCTCTTCCTCAAGCAGATATTCAACATCTGTTTGACTCCATGCCACGTCGTATAGCAGCACTTATTGCAGCGCATGGTGGCTGCACCAAATACTGATTTCGGACGCTTAATTTGTTTCTTTTGTTTTGAAAATTTCATCATTTATTTGTATCAGTACAAGTCGTTTCTGCATTAAATTTCATTTGATTCTGATGATTCTTTCATGGTGTTGCATTTTCTACAAACAGCAGTATACATGAACAGTTCGATAAAAGAAATCCTTAGTAAAAGGAGGTTTTATGTGACTAGTCGTTTCCCACATTTTAAATGTGCAAAATAATTAATTAGGTCTTCAAAATCAATTGTTAATAATATGTCATTTTCAATACTCATCAAGCTTAAATTATTCAAACGTGATTGAGTCTTACGATTTCTCAATTCATTTTTGACCGGTTTGAGTTTTGAAAATGAACGCTCACCACTCGCGTTAGTATTCATCATTTATAAGGAAATTCTCATTATTATTTCAATATTGGGAAACACCGTGAATAGTCTTTTTTATTACACATGTATGAATAGATTGTGTTGATCCCAATTCCAGAGTCCCCCCCCTCTTACAACTGTTCTTCATCTTCATCTGCATTTGTAGAGTTATATTTTTATTAATCTTTCATTTTTCCATTTCTGCTTTTTGCTTTTTCTTCAGCTTTTCACCATCAATGATTATATACAACTTGAAACGTTGACATTCCAAGTTCAGTTTCTCTCCATTAATGACTTTATCATAAAATTTTGATACTTTCTCGCATGCTATTTTAATTTCTGTCTCATCCAAATTAGAAATATTTTAAAAAAATTCAAACATTTCAAAAAGCTCCTAATATTTTTTACAAAGCGTTAGTATATTGCAAATTAAAGAATCGATTATTGGTAAAAAAGTTTCTATTTTGAATTTCTGGCTGTGGCTGTTTTCAAACGGTGTGTCGATGTCTCTATTTCCTTCAAGGAAAATTACCCTAACAATGCGTTGTCTTACACTCTTGCGAACACTTTGATATTCCTTTATAAAGGATACTTCTTTGGCTTTTGATTCATAATAGTCAAAAGAATATCTTTTGGTTCTTATGTATATCATTAACGATTTTAATAATTTTACACTTTTCGACAAATCCATATTTTTACTCTGAAGAAAAAAAATTTACTTTGTCAATACGTATCAAAATGTCATTCCAAAGGATAGTTAAAAAAAAAGCAGTTTCTAATTCATTCATCTTAATTTTTAATTTGTCAGCACAAAGTCGAGTATCCGCTGCCTGTAATTCATAATTAATTAAGTAATCCAAGCTCATGACAATTTCTGAATATCAGGAGCTTAAAGCTTTAATTGCATCTGCGCGTGCTGACCAACGTTTTATTTTATAGGTTTTTCAGTAGATTTTTAATTTTTATTTCTATTCAAATTTCTATTTTAATTTTATTTCTATTATTTCACAGTTCAAATTTAATGTTAGTATATTCCAAGGATGAGTTAACGATGTGAAAAAATTATAAAGATTTTGGATGAAATCAAAGTAAATTGTCACATAAGAGTTACATTCTACTGCTTGAAAGCCAATTAAATTCAAAGAATGTCCTACACATGGTCCGTACGAAGCGTATTTTTTTTTTTCTTGAAGTCGGGCTTGCAATCCTGAATTTTTTAAATAATTTTCAACTTTTTCGTGGATAGAAAGAACAAAGCTTCAATTAAGTGATTGCTTCTTGTATACAATTTTCCTATTTTCATCTTATGATTATTTCATTATTATTATTAATATACAAAATATATTTCAAATCATCATTATAATGCAGATATACATATGTACTATATACTAATATAAATCAATATTAGTTTTATCGCATACAATTAATTATTAGATTTCCTTAAATATATATATATATTTTAAATTGCGAATTTAAAATCATATCTAAGAAAATATTGAGTAAACCATTTTAATGGAAATGACATGCTGAAAAAAAAATCTATAAAAGGCTTACACGTTTCTATATTGTATTGTCTTACATAATATTTGGAATCTCTTAAAAATTCTCAGAAAAATATATATTTGTAACTATACGAAATATATATATCCTTGTTATTGTGTTTATCAAACGAAACGAAGAATTATGATAAAAAGGAAGTCATAGATTCCAAAAATTCCAAGATAGATTCCAAGAACAATATAACATAAATTATTAATTTGGAGAACTGTATTCATGTATAAGTAATTTTCATTAAATTATTTTATATTAATACATGATAAAGTACTAGTAAGTGATAAAGCATTAATAAATTATAAAGTATAAAATCATTTATAAGTTTTAAAGTATAAGAACTAAAATTAAAGTACATATATTTAATTTCAATTTTTTTCAGGAAAATCTGATTAAACATACACACGAATAGAAAATTTCTAGTGAGGGGTCTTATACACTAAATCTCTTATTTTGTACTGTGTTGGACGAGAATATCTCCATTTTTGATGTATAATCTTAAAAATTAAATTATTGTACATCATTTCTTTATCTAATAATCAAATCGTACCCTAAGATTCCTGTTATATGACTGTTTTTCCACATTCATATTATATTACCACAATTTGTAGTAATGTAATATATTTGTTTTATACATGTCCTTTTTTTTATTTGGGATTCAATAATAACGTGGCAGTATTTGAATTTTTAAACTAGTAAAATAACGCTTTCCATATTTTGAAGCAAATAAAAATATTTCTCTGAATTACAATACACATCGAAAATTCTTTTGTAAGGTCATAATGCATTCAAAATGGAGGAAGCGCGCTTTTATGCTTATTAATCAATATAAAAATATGCTAAAGAGTCCACTGAAATATTTATATATAATTTTATAAGCAGTTAAGAATTATTTCATGTTGTTCAGATCGGAGAGAGAGAAAATTTACAAAAAAAAACCAGAACAGAATTTCTTAAGACTGGATATTATATATTTATAACTCTTTCTGTAAAAAAAGCAAATGCAATTACATATTATTTTACCTTTTTTTAATGCGATATAAAAATTTATATATTATCTTAAATCTCAAAGAAATACAATTGAAAAATAAAAACATAATTACCTTTTGTTGTTGCAAAGAAATTAAATTTAAAGGAAGGAATTGCCGATTCAGAACTGTAGGCCACGTATTTCTTCGAAAAAGTGTGATTTCCTTCAGGGTCTTTTCAACCCTCTTTTAATGAGCCCTGCCCCCCGTCATAAAATAGGGAATGTGTTTGTGTCACTTCTGTTGGGGGCTTAAGTGTATCTCTTGTCCATTCATGAGTGATCCTTAATTCATAAATGCAAATAAATAAAAGGCCGCTAGAAAGAGTTTCTGTGACTATCCTTCCCACAGCAGCATTTTTATTGATATAATTTGGACATATCTCTCTTTAGAAATAAAATTAATATTTTCCCTGATTCTCAGCAAACCTTGTAAATAGAAATATTTAATATAGAATTAACTGTCTTCAACCAATCATGCCCGAAAATAACATTTGACAATTAAAATTATTTTGATCATCATCTTATAGATGCCGAGAAAAGAACGATACGAGGCTCCCTCAAAGGCAAGGCCCTGGGCCCATGCCTTAAGACGTCCCTGACTGTGTATTCGAGATTGATACACGTAAAATCTGTCAAGGTTCAAAGTCCTCCTCTTAGCGTGGAGTGGAAGTTAGGAGAGGGAGGTGTTTGATTATAAAGAATAATGTTTATCTAAATTTTCTAACGGTTATATTATTATATATTTCTTGAAGAACTTCAACCGTAATTTCAAACTAAACATTTCAGAATATGTTACATGGATGGCTTTGATATATATAAAATAAATTTATAATATTTGTAAATTTTTAATGTATTTAATAAAGATTATAAAATTAAAATATGTTATCATGCTACATACTTTTAAACATGTTTTTGAATATTTGATCTTTGAATAAAACGAAATAAATATTTATTTTTTTAGAGTAGCATTTTATAAGTTCAGAGTAAAAGTTTCAAGCAAAAGAAATATTGCTGGAATAGTTAAAATGGTCCAAATTAATACAGATATTATTAAAATCGATAAAAGTTAAAACAATACAAGACTTTTTTTCCATAGCTGATTTATTTCTGTTATTAATTCAGAATAATAGAAAATATTACAATTTTTTTAATAATTTGCACATTTTCCTTAATTATTCAAAAGAATTACAAATTTATTCAGATTTTTAGATGCTAAAAACATATTCACACTTCCTAAATAATTAGAGGAGAATTTTTGTGTATATAAATAGATATTTCATATTGTTTATGTATTAAAATTTGAAATGGTATATAATATAATTTGATAATTATATCATGTAACGGGTTGTCTTCACTGCCGGCTATAAATATTGCTAAGTAAAATAATTATACTAGATCTTTCTGGATTATTGTATATGAATAGAATAATGTACTGCATGAAAATTCTAATTGTGAAACTAAGAATGATACAAGGAAATTGTAGGAAAAAAACTTTGCTTCAGTTTTCAGAACATCTTCCCTTTTTTCAGTTTCTTGAATTGGAAACGGACAAATAATAGCAAAGCGGCTTTCACAGGGAACTTCCCATAAAAAAGGGAGACTCATTGGTTGTTAGGGACTTCTTGGAACTCAAACATCCCCACTGCACAGCAGATTCAAACAGTCAATTTGGTCCTTTTGTCGGACGACACTTAAAAATGTCAATCATTGACGAGAAAGGGGGTAAGTAATGTAGTAAAAACACCCGTCCTTATCAGGACTTCCTTCTCGAAAGTGCCCGTCCTCAAAAGGTTAAGGACGTAGAGTATCATTCGAGATGTACAAAATAATGGAATATAGGGGAATGCTAATTGCATAGATCAAAGATATAGACTTGTCCTTGAATCCATCAAACATCGCATTTCATTTCATCATCAGAAAGCTGTTTCTTCATCGAAACAACGCAAATTAAGAAAGTAGAAACAAATTAATTTACAAAATATTAGAATAGACACGAGCGACAGCAATATCACCAGCAGAAATGATGGTATGTAAGTATTAAATTTGCTAATGTAACCAAAATATCTAATTTTATGCGAAAATTATTGTCGTATTTTTAGGTGAACGCATGAATGAGGGATCAGCGTAAATTACAACATCACGATCTTCCCACATACAGCGAATATATTTTGAGATTAAATAAACTGACAAAAGCTCGCGATCGAAAGTACTTCATTTTCTTCCGGCAGCAGAGAGTTTCTTGGGAAAAAATTCTAAAGGTTCAACTTAACACCCCATATGCAGTTGAAGTGCTTCGCCAACAGCAAATATGAGTTAAGAAACCAATAGCAATTGTCGAGAATCGTGAGTGGGAAATGACGGAGCAATTGCATCTATAAAGAAATTATTGAAAGCACCTAAAAAGGTCTTGGTTTTTCTC
>BMAW01132259.1:229870-279239 GCA_019974015.1 Nephila pilipes | reverse complement strand
GTGAGGAGTTACGTATTGCTCATGTTTATATATTCTGGCCACAAGGCCAGAAAACGTTGTAAAGGTATGGATTATTGACGATATAGTGCTAACATATGTGCTATAAAAACAACAAATTCAAAATTGCAAGATTATAAATTCCACTTGGGGATCACAATGGTTAAATTAAAAAGTTAAATATTTAAAGCAATTTTGTATAACTTAACATTCCAGGCACTATAATTTATATCATTCATTTTAATCATGCATTGTTATCGAATTACGAAGTTCCAAACCTGACATTTGTTAGAATTTTTTTTAAAAAAAGTATTCCAATTATTTACTAATATATTTTCACATAAATATAAAAATTGAGTTAACTATACCTAGAAAAAGCAACTAAATAACCCAAACTGGATTTTAATTTAAAATTATTTGCGTAATTTTAGGAAGAAAATATTTATGTTTTACTTTCTGATGCGAATAAGAGCATATCTAAGAATAAATGTCAGTGGAAACTTCTAATAATATAAAAAGTAATTGAGTAATTGTTAATAATAGGATAAAATACTGAGATATACATTCATTATTCAGAAAAGGAAAATTTGCTTAAGTATCGGAAACTTATTTTTAATTATATATAAAGTAATAATTCAAATATTTGGTGTAAAATTTAGCATTTTAATAATAATTATAATTCTTTAAATGAAAGGACTTTTATCTTCCATGGAGTGAATATAAATTATAATAATTATATGGCTACTAAACATTAACTAATTTAATTGATCGATTTCCATTATTGAATTGTTCAAAGACACCATTCATCGATATATTTTACAAACTCTTATTAAAGCTTTATTCGATACTCCACAAGATTTATTGAACGTCTCAGTGCCTTATGACAACAAGAAAGGCCATTTCTATCCGACGACTGAATATCTCCTTACTTGTTGAGAATGAATATTTCTCTATTGTTTATCAGTAAAGTCTATTTGTTAGCTATGACAGTCTTAATTCAGACCAAATACTTTCACTTCCTTTAATTGCCATAGGGAGAATAAAATTCTTATTGAAATCAAGTCAATTGCTTAAACAAATGATTTTGGAGAGATAATTAAAATTAAATTAAACGTAAATGTCCTAAAAATTCATTTACCCTAGTGTAAATTAGAAATAAATTAAATAAGCTGAATGTCTGTTTCTCAAACGTTAAATGATAACCTTTTTAAATAAGCTAATTGCAGAGTAACTTTAGAATATTGAAGATGAATTGGATATTTTTCACGGATAGATAATAATTTCCCAGTTAGGTTGTTCATCAAAGGTTAAATTCAGTTGAAAAATTTTAAAAAATGGGATAATTGCATCCAATCAAGCTAAAATTACGGTTAAATAATATATCATCCAATATTTTGGACCTATCATTACAAAAAAGTAAAATGATATTATTGTTAGAGGAAAACTAAACTTAAGAAAACCTATTTTTGATTTAATTAGTTGAAAACGTAAAAATTCTTATTACGAGAGTAATGAATCTCTAAAAGCACATGAAATTCTTAATTCAAATCTTTAATTTGCTGAAATTCAAACTAATTTCAATTTCTTAAAAGTTAATGACTATTTCACACATATATGTACCGATACAAAAGGCAAAAGTATTTTGGGAAAGTAACATATAAGTTCGTTAAATTGAAATTTTTATTAAACTGTTTTTTATTTTTCATTTCAAACCACAATTTTATGTGCTGCTTAAAACACATAGAAATAAACGATTGTGCACAATAGAGTTTTCTTGAAATATTTTCTATTTTGAAAATAATTTTGTTTTGAAAAGTATGATTCTAAGAAGAAATATATTCATATGAATTACACATTTTTTTTCCTTTCTAATTAGGAATAATAGTACAGATAACTGCATTTGAATCATATTAAGAATTAAAATGTGATTTTATGTTATTCGAGATACATTTTGAATTTTAAAAATAAATTTATAAAGTTAGTTCCTTTGAACAAAATAAAAAATAAAACAATACAAAAGTTAACGAAAATATCTCATGGAAGGTTTATTATATATATTACCATAATTCAGCAAGCATTATTAATTGTTTTTACAAACATAAACTTAGCCAATTATAATTCATAAAATCCATCTAATAAGTGAAGAAATAATTGTCTTTCCAAGCAGTGTTATTCAAATAGTATGCTTTACTAAATAGTTTTCACTCCTGAATGTTTATAGTATTCGATTTGACGCAAGTCTTTGATCGCCGCTACCAATGTTTCAAGATATGAAATATTGTGAAAGGTTACAAAAGCTGTTATTTTAGCTTCAGAATTGCGCCTGTGTTGTTTTCTTAAGTACCAGAACTTGCGCAGTGGACAATTCTTTGAAGCTGCTGCAAGGTGCAGCAAGTGGACTGTAAAACATTCAATAAGCTAGAGTGGAGTATAGCCTCCGGCTATAAGCCGGCTGTAACTGTTTTACAATTTACGAAATCTCCCATTTCAGGTGGTCATTTGTTGAAGCAAGAGAAGATTTTAGGGGAACTGCATTTCTGAAAGAATCATTGTTTTGGGGAGTATGAAAGAGTAGGCATTGGCGTGGATGCGGGGAGATTTAGTTTATTGAGAATTTCGCATCTGATACTTCCGTCAGCACAAAATAAAGACGCCTGCTTACGTTTGGATGAATTTTATGATTTTGTTCTTATACACGATTCACACAAATAAAAGCGTGTCATCTTTTTTATATCTTACAATTTTTTACAATGCTTGAAACAAGAAATGTTTTCTCAAAATTTAAATTAGACATTTGAGTCAAAATGTATACAAGTATTACAATGTCAGATGCAAATAACATTGAAAGAATGTACTAGAAAGAATGTACTAGTTTACTTGCCAAACAAACACAATACAATGTTATAGAAAAATATAATATTTATAAATGTGCATTTCATAAAATAAAACTTTATTGTTCATAATAAATATTAAGATAATCTAGAAAACATTATTGAAAACTAGCATTATTAGTCACTATAAATTACAGGATATCACATGTAGCGAGTGTCACTGATATTAATGGAAAAACAAAGACGGTTGAGAGTTATTGCTATTTATATGATAAAAAATTATATGTTTCTTTAAAAAATACATAATAAACATATATGATATAAATAATAATTTTATTTACTTACGTGTTTATTTCCTATCACACCGTTAAAATAACAATAAATTTTACTATGCTGAATTTAAAATCAAAATGTTACAAGTGGAAAACTATGATATTTGGTAACAAAAATATTTTAAAAAAGAAGATAGTTAAATTTATATTTTTTTATTTTGTTTTTTGAACCCTCTTTAATTTTGTTTAATGAAAAATGAAATTTTAAAGCTGAAATAAAGTTTAATTTGTAATTATAATATATTATTTTTAAAAAAAATTATCTTTATTCATAGTATTCTGGAATCCTTTAAATGTTTCTGAAATTTGCACCTTCTTTCTATGTTGAAAGTACATAGCTTTGGCTTATATATATTACAATACTTAAGTACAAATAAGCACTTCCACAATTTTATTTATTCAATTTAAAATAACATCTGATGATAGGCATATTTACTGATCAATTAGTTAACATAAATATTTTATAATGAATATTTTTTTCGAAATAACTTAAAATTATTTAAATAGCTTAATAAAATAATTGTAAATTATAATGAACTGTTTTGTTGTTTAATTTTCGAGAATCTTTCTAGTTCTACATTCCAATTAATAAAAAATATTAACCGATGGACTGAAAAATATAAGGAAAATTTAAAATTATACTGAATTATGATATTCATTTACACCGTTGTAATTTCCAGCTAAGTGACATTAGTACTGGCAATTTTTAACTTAGAATTTAAATGAAAAGATTCAGACTTTATGCTCTGTATCAAATATGGTTCTCCTTCAATGTAAGAATGTGTGTTTGTTCTAAAATTAAATTTTTTAGGTAGATAAGGATAATAACATTGATTTCTTAAAATTATTACACTCAATAAATAAATAACATTTTTTATTTTATTTTCACAAAAATTGAATGCATATATTAGGAAATTGGAAATAAATTGCATTTTTGAAAATATATTTCAAACTAAGTTTTTTCGAAAATAAATAGTATGTAAGCCTTAAAAAGTAAGGAAATATTCAATTCAATTTTGTTCAATCAACACTTTTTTTAATAAATCTAAATTGTTAGATATGGTTGAATAAAAAAGAACGTTACATAAAAAATTGCAATAACAGTGCGTCCGAATGTTTTTCATCAATGAACACGCAAATGAATTAAAAAACGTATATTAAGAAACTATGAAATGTTTTTAAATATGTAAAATTTAGTCATAACCAAATTTCATTTATTTTAACTTTTTTGAATTTTATTTTAAGACAAACTTATCTGCACTACTTCCCTTTGCTCTTTCACTCTTCTCCGAAAATATTTAATACATCAAAATATTTAAAAAAATATTTATAATTTATTTCATTTTTCATTTTATTTCGATTTCCTGAATCGTTTTCTTAAGAAGACTTACTTCTAAGAATTTGACAATATTTTCTGCTTGAATAGTCATAGGAAATTAAGTTAATTTGCTGTTTTTCTGGTGAATTGAAGCAACTTTGAAAACGTAGTGCTTCTCTACTTTCTTTTATTCTGTTGAATTTCTTTTATCAGTACATTATGATTGCTTGGTTGTTGTTTTTTAATAAATGAAGCGAGGTAAATTGCTAGCAAAAGAAAATAATGGTTAAAAAAGAATGACAGAGAAAAATGTAGCAATTTAATTTTGCTTATATTTAAAGGAGAAAAAATTTCATCATGTCATGTCAATTTCTAGAGCATCTGTAGTAAAATAACTTGTTTTTACTCACGGGTAGCTACCTACTAACTGTCTACATTTTCAGTTATAATCACGTTTTATTAATTTTTTTTTCATTAGAATTAAAAAGAATACATAAGGTAAGTTAAAAATTAATGAGGAAGTGTGCTTTAAAAAAATCACAGAAAAATGCAGTATTATGAAATGCAGTGTCATTATAGCTACTTAGTAAAAGTAAAATTCTTTGATATTCTTATTTTCAAAACTTTAAATCCTTCACATTTAATTTTCTTATCTTTATCAACAGAGAATATAGAAAATTTATTAAGTTTTAACTCAGTAATTCATACTTAAACAATGTTTATGAACAATAAGATTAAAATTTCACATATAATGTGATGTTTATGTTAATATATGAAAATTGTACTTTCCTTTTAATATTTTCAGTTCTGTAGGAGAGGTGACGATTCATTACTTTCTAAAACATAAAAAAAATTAAAAACACTTTCTAATATTATTCATGTTTCTTACAGGTGTTTCGAAATTTTACGTTCTTCAGCTTTTCTAATCAAATTAAAGAGCAATAAGTGTTATCTGACTAATTATGTACTGCTATTTTTCTATAAGAACTTATATGTGTGTTACGTTTATTTAATAAAGTCATATTTACCCTTTATTTTGCAAGAACAATTTTTATACATAATAAATGAAACTTTCAGAAATACTTTACATATAAAATAGAATCGATCACCTACTTCAATTTCAACACCTTAAACATTCTTAAAACTTTACAATGGTATATAAATATATCTTGTTTGAAGCGCAGAAACATTTAATATGTAAGTGAATGATAAATGTATTAATTCTGAATGCAACACTATTTTTCTCTTGTATGACTTATAATATACCTATGATCAAAATTAAGATAATTTGCATAATCATAATAATTTCTTGCAGTAATCAAACTGATAGGTAAAGCTGTTTCTACACAATTGTGCCAGTTTTTAGTATTGATTGCGCATGCGTATACCTGAGTGTGAGCTGTGCATTTAGACTAAAATGCTTTGTAGGCACACTTTCCAATTTTCACGTTTTGCTCGTTTGCAAATTTTGACGACTTTTCTTTCATTCCACACTTGTTGGTACCATCTAAAACTGTTGCATAAATGCAAGAGTTGAAGATGGTAACAACTAGTCTTTAAATAATGAAATAAGGTGATGAATCATAGGAAGAATTAAGAAAGAACAGTATCTTGAGTATATTTTAGAGAATTTAATGAAACCTCTAGCATTATGTACAATTTGAAGACATATTTTATTGGGATCAGATTTGCAGAGAGATATTCTAAGAAAGTTAATCCAAGACCCATGGTAACCAATTAAGACCGTTTCAGCGGAATGATAATCGACCTTTGCTATTAGCATGAAGTTTCTCAGCTTTATTGTGAAATTCATATAGCTTTGGGAACCAAGTATGAAGGGTAAGTCTTTCCCGAAGGTTACACGAGAAGGGTCAGTTTACAAAAAGAACTTTTCGACCTGCTAACTTCTTCGCATAAAAGAGATATATTCGCATAACAGAGAATATCAACACTGTAGGAAGGAAAGGTAGGAGATAATTTTATTTACGTAAATCCAGATTCCAACTAACCAATATATATCTATTAACTTCACTGAAAGGGATCTATGAATGCGTTACCTCTCTTACAATTTTCGGAGAGAAATGGAAAAAGACATTTGTGGCAATTGAGGTTTGATCTTCCAACCAAACGTCATATTGGCATTGCGGCAAAATTTTGAAGTGAGTTTTCTTTTTTTTTTTTTTTTTTGGTTTTAGGTGTATACATGGCCCTTATTTCATTTTTGTGGGTAACAAATAAGGCTAAGAGAAAGGTCGACAAATTTCAGAAAATGAGAATAATCTAGTCAGATGGATAGGCCTTTGAAATCTTGAGATCTAAACAAACAATCTTGATTATGTTTTGAATATCCTTTAGAGGGCAATCTTAATTCTTCTATAAAAACATCCGCCTTATTCACAGGATCTTGAGCCATAGGACTTCTATCTGTTTTTTAAAGTGAAATCTGCATTAAAATGATCAATATTTGAGTCTGTTGAGTCCATATGTTTTATTGCTAATAGTTTTTGTTATATATTTTTGAAAGGATTGTAAGAACTATTTGAAATGTTTGTTTCATATGTTTATCTGAAACAGTTTCATCCATTACTGTTTCCTTTCTAAAAAAACGCACTAAATTGTTTCAAAAATTATTTTTCACTCCCCTGATACTAATTTATATAAGTCTATAAAAAGATAACATACTGTTCACTGTTACCAACAGTAATGAGACTTATTGCATGAAAATGATTAAGACCGTTGTTTAATTATTTAATGAGTGTTGTTTTGACTTTAGAGATTTAAGAACTGAAATATTTTGAAAAGTTCTATACCTTTCATTTTTCAGTGAAAAATTTAAATAAAAGCATACATGAAAAAATCAAAATTTTTATTGAAAATATAATTCGAAAGAGGTACATAGTGGTCCATTATATTTTCAAATAACTTCTTTTTTATTTAATTTTTTTATGGAATAATGTGTTTGAAACTTTAATATTTTTAGCAAATTAGCTCTAACTCCCAGACTGTAATAATAGAAACTGATTTTTGTTTACGGAACCAAAATGTCTCAAAATTATGATAAAAACTTTCTTTATAATATTCTAGAAAATTCAGTTTTCTGTCTTCACATTTACGTACAAGATAATTACATTTTTTTAAAAATATATTTAAGCTTAATTAATCATTTCTCCTTTAAACTTAAATTTCAAACTGATACGTTAAATATATGAAAGATCTGTAAATTACATGCTTCAAACTTATCAACAAGTACGTATATTACATATCTTGAAAAACGTTTTTGTCAAATAAAAATAGCCAGCTATACATTTAAGTAGTATGATATTATTTATCCTCCGTATATACATAGAGTTAAAACATAGTTTCGGTCGCGGTGAAACCCTTTGTAAATAATATATAAACACTAAGTGAAGTTAAATAATGACTGTTTGGTAGCGGAAAGAATAGTTAATATCGATGTGCACAGTTCCTAAAAGCGATTTTGGATCGTGTTTCACCTCTGAATCGATATTTCTCTTGCCAGAAGGTATTAATAAAGAGCTCCATACTTATTATCTGTCTCGTTCTTCATCTAATGTGCTCTTTTTTTACCTTCTTTTTATACCTTTCTGTCCTTTCTTTCTTTAGAATCCGATTCCAGACTAGTTATTAACTTCCTCTAGAAAATATGTTGCGTTGGAAGTGGATCAGGAAATTAAAGGAACAGGGCCTTAGGCTATGTGAATAAATAGATAAAGGCTGTGTATTGGTAAAATATGCAGAGAATTCGCTCGGGAATTAAACGCGTTTCAGCTGAGCTTATTTAAATTTTTAAATATTTCTAGAAATGCAGAAGAATCATTTTATAGAATGAGCTTCATTTTTGCATTCAAACTTTAATAGAATATAATAAAGCTGAGGTATTGTGTAAATCGTTTCAATTCTTTTGAACAGCTTTGGAAATACACAAAAGTCCACTCATATTTATATATGTATGTATGAATATATATATATATATATATATATGACGAATTTATATTTAAATTTGAATTTCTTAATGGAGTACAAACTAGTTTATTTCCCTTTGAAAATTTTATGACTGTAAAATATCAAAGGTAAAAGGATTATTTTTAGTTTTTACCAAAAATTAATTTTAGTTCGTAATTTTCTTGTTAAAAAACTTATTAAAAATGTCTGTAGCATGAAAAAAAATTACAAGGAATTGAAAATTTAAAAGTAATAATTCAAGTAGGTTAAAAAATTACTTACAAAAACCTTTGTTTCTTTCATGTTTATTTAACTTAAAATAAGTATGTTATGAACATATCCTCTAAGTCACCAAAAAACATTTTAATTACAACCGTCAAAAATGCTTTTTATACTTGAGAAAAGGTTTTAACTCCTTCTGCCTCCATTTTACTTTATACAAAAAATAATTCTTCAACTGCAATATTTTTCCATTATAATTGATATTATCTTTATTCCTAAGTATTTTCTTCTTACTTAGTATTTATTATTTCAGTAACAAAGAAAATTTTCTATTGATTCTTAATTCAATTATTCTATTAACTATTAAATGGTGATTTAATTTTTAACGTGTACTGAAAATTAATTAAAATAAATCTGTATTTAAATAAACAATTACTTAAGACTCACTTTACAAAATAGCAATTATTTCAATATTTTAAAAATAGCTACAGTTCTTCAATATTTTCATTTAATTTCAGAACAGTTAGAATAATAATATTTGAAAACTTCATTTAATCCACTTACCAGTTTTCCATTGTTTAATAGGATTACATACTATTCACTTTAAAAGCATTGAAAAGTTTGTTATTTTTGCAGATGAAAACGTAAATTTCTAAAACATATTTTAGTAAACAAAATGCTTACCATTTTATATGAAAAGAAAAAACAATGATTTTTTTCAATTTGAATACAAGTTTAGTATTAAGACCCACATGTTTTAAAAAGTTTTGTGAACAATAAATTATATAATTATAAAATATATTAAATAATAATTTTCACGTATTAAAATTAATTAATTATAAACTGTTTCATTCAATCAAATAAATAGTTTTACTTCATTTTTCAATTTAAAAAAAATTTAAATGTCTTACATTAAATTATAATATTAAATTACAATTACGTGAATCTACAATAATTAACTTTAGAATATGTAAAAAAGTTGTTTCAGAAAACTTTGTATTTCGTCTTAAATGTAAGATTTAAATAGGAAGCAAGAACAGAGGACATGAACGAGGAAATTAAGACTCTTTCACAATAGCGGAGAAGTTTAACTTTTCATTTGAAATTAGTATGGACATAATATTCAGATATAATTGCATTTAGGTAGCATTTTTTAAAATAATATTACAAAAATATATCAAACATTTTATCATCTATACTTAAAATATAAAAAAAAAAAAAAAAAAAAAAAAAGAATCGACTTATGTAATGATATTAGTTACTATATTTTTTCTTTGAGAAAATTACAGAACTTTATAATTTCGAACTTTATATTATAGAACCTTATAATTTTGGAAATTTTAATTTTTTTTTACTTTTTTTTCATATAAAAATATTTCTTAAAATTTAGGTACTAATTAGCGAAAAAATATTTAGGATTCACTTTTATGCAAAAATACCCTTTATCGAACCGTATGAAAATTGAAACCTGATTGTGTAACAGTTATCTTTAAAATGGTACCTAAATGCAAATATATTTCACAATGAATGTCTATGTTCAACTAAGAGGGAAAGAAACTTTGTTGACAAAAAGATAATTTTTATTTTTCTATTCAATGATTACAATATCATTATGAGGTACAAAAAATATCAAAACTCTACTGATAATATGAATAGATTATGTTCATAAAAACAAGATGTGTAGATATAATATTGCACAATTCCCCGCATGTCCTGGTATCCTTAAGGAAAAGTAGAAGAAAGAGTAAAAGAAAATGTATATGACATGGATATTATTAAAAAAAATTAAATAAGAAATTTGGTGAAGATTTCAATATTAAAAGTGTTGTAAATGTTTCCTTTTGGGTTTTAAAGAAAGATATATTAATTTTTAAGTGATTTTTAATACTGAAAATTAATACAAAGTGCTTGCTTATAAACATTTTGTTAAGGATATCTCTAAATTTTTAATTAATAAATATAATATTGATGCAAGTGATACTAATAATCTAAATATATTGAATACTGGCAGGATTAATTTTACAAAAATATCTTTATGAAATAAATTTTAGTAACATTTTAATTAGCATGAAATACAAATTAATTATAATAATATTATAATTAATATTAAAATATTTTAAATTGTCCAAATATATGGAAATTAGACTTATAATTATAATAATATTATAGATATATAGATAAATCATAGATGTAGTTGTAAGGATTATATTTTATAAATGATAAATACTAACAAATTATTACATGTAATATAAATATTGTGAAAGATATAATTCTTAGAAGTATTATGAATAAAAGAATACGTTAAATAACTTCTAATAGTAATACCTATGATCAGGGGAAAAAATTGAACATATTTATCAATTTTAACTGATTTGACTATTAAATATTAAATACAGTTTATCATTTGAAACCTTTAAAGATTATAAGTATTATATTAATGAAGAGTTTAAATATCTGAAAAAAAAAGTTCAGTGACACAAAAGAGAGCACTAATTTTAAGAATCTAAAATGTTCTATGAAAACCCTCCAAGATGAGATACGCCATTTTATGCAGAAAAGAAGTAAACTAATACTACTTAAACAAATAAGTATGATTTTAGCACAGATTATTTTATGAATAGTACAAAGAATAATTAAAAAATTTCTAATAGGATTAAAATATTTTATAAGATAATACATTAAGATTTTAATAAGATTTTTCTTTAATATTTTTGTTCTCCAAAATTTCATAAAGTACCTATTAAATTGAGAACTGGGAATAATCTAATTTAATCTAGTAGCAGTACTGAAAACATTTATTTTCCTTTTCATCCATATTCTAATGAATCTAAATTATTCATTCTTTTGTTGTTTTTCATTGTCTATTCTGTGTATTTATTAACTATTTTTGTAATTTATAAGAATTCTTCATAAATGTTTAGTTTTTAATAATTTTAAATTTAAATAAAAAATTTGTGAACTTCTTTCTGATTTTTCAACATTTATTTTAACCACTTAATTTCAAAATCTTGATTCCTTTAGGTATTGTTTAACGTTTCATTTCTTTACGGAGTTTTATTATATATATATAATAAAAACTCCGTACTCACACACACACACACATATATATATATGTGTGTGTGTGTGTGTATTATATATATATAATATACATACACACACACTCACTCACACGTGTGTGTATGTCACTCAGTTTAAAATAACACTTTAAAAGGACATGATTTCTATCTATTTCTCGAAGATGACTTTTGATTCATTTGAATATAATCATTTCATTAAGTGGTATTTAACGTTTTATTTATGCAACTAAGCCATACATATAGCTTAATGCAATTTAGTGCAATGCGTTATTTTAAGCTCAGTTGTAATTAACAGCAAAAAACATATCACATTACCTTTAAATAGATAGGATTTATCATACTTTTAGAATTCAGCAACTATTCATGAGTTTAGTGAAGTAACTTATTGTAAGGAATTGAAATTACTTGATAATACTGAAAGGAGCATATATTATATAAAAAAAAATCTGGTCTTAAAATAAATATATGCGTTATCCTGACGTTATGCTAGACAAATAAGTTAACTATTCTCCTCTAATAATACTCATTCCTGTATTTATAATTGGGATAGGTAATTGCAGAAACATTTGTTTTTTAAAGGTTTAAAGACCTGAATTATAATCAAATAACTTAAATTTAAGAAAACAATGAATCACATTTTTACTGTGTACTTAGAGAGATGTGAGGATTTGGTTTATATTAAAGTCGGACAAAAGCAACACGAGGATTATTAGGGATGAACCTCGTAATTTTGAACCTCGGTCAAGTAATGACATCTGAGTTGGCACCCCCTCTCCTAACTTTTGCGCCAAGCCTGCGGGAAGACTTTGGGCCTTAACAGATTTAACGTACATCAGTTCCGGTTACACTTCGGGTCTTTATCAGTGGCCAACGCTCGAACCCGCGCCTCAACGAAAACCGTCGTTCACTAGTCTGAAACCATGACTACTAGGCTAGCGCTGCCTCGAGATATGTGAGGAAGAAACGCTTGAATCATTCTGATGTACACATGCTCATCAGAAGCTACATGTATTTATCGCTGACCGCATCTATCTATATTTATAATTAGTCATTACTTAATTTATTATTAGTCATTACTTGGAAAAACAAGTGCATGCTTTATAAAATTTTAAGAGCACCATTATTAAATAGTTCATCAAATCAAGAAAATAGCTATCTCAGGATGTTTATTTTAAACAATAAACAATAAAAAATAATGTTAAGTACTTCGATTTATTTGTTAAAAAATAAGTTTTAATTCCTACCCATTAATCTTTGTACATATATTACCCAGCATGAAAACATTTACCCAATTCTGAATATTTAAGCAAAGCAGTAACAATAAGTTGCTTTAAATTTAAGACTTTGAATTTTCTTTGTTATAGTTTTTTTCCATGTGGTCAATTAGTAGTTAAAAATATTGTCCTAGTATATAAAAGAGGTGTTTTCTTAAGATTATTCTATTAAAATACATTGGACATTATATTATCTAATTATTAAGGATTTGTTAATTTTAGAACGATTTCTAAAAGAAAATGTTCGTTGAGTGTTAAAGAAAAAGTTATATTAACCTTTTCCTAAAAGAGAATATCAAGACATTCCTTAAAGACGACTTTTCTAGAACTGCTTGAAATCTTATCACCTTGTCATGAGGTGGCGCGTTAGAACAATTTATTTTTGCATACACAGTTATGCAAATTGCGAGTGTGTTCACTCCTGTGGTATTGTTATTTACGCGCGCGTGCAGCCATTAGAAGGAACACGTGAAGAGGATAAGAATAAGTTTGCTCAGATGTTCCAATTGTCCTTCTCCATCTATCCAATTTAATTTCCATTATAGATCTGTTTGGATTTTTTTTCTTCTTTATGTTGACTACCAGAACTTGCTGGATGAGGAAAAGACTTCCCGAAACAACAGATCAGCTTTTCTCGAAACGCTACTAAACATAGTTCTTCATCACCATTTTCAGAATATGTGAATCTTTCTTGCACTCATGTCTATTCGACATACACAGTTATTCTTTTTCACTTTTTTCCATACTAGCGTGATAACTTTCTGATACGAGTATTATACTTTCTGTTATCCATTTACTATTATTTTTGCTAACATTTAAAATAACTCTTTCTTATTTTTGTTCTATCTATACGAGAGATATTCTTATATATAAAAGTACGTATTTAATATAAGTAAACATTGATGTTTCAAATATTAAAATGTCAAACATTCTTCACAACTACTTATCTGAAGCATTTAAAGTTTATTATATATTTACTCATCTTATTTTCCCTTCACCACTACTAAAACCAACATTTATACTTTTTTAAACAGAAATATGAAGAAGAGTATATAGACTTCTATTCAGCATGATAATCAATCATGCTGGTAAATGAAATTTAAGAATCCCAAAATTTTCTAGGCTATCAAAACTTTTATTATTAGTAAATTGATGAAAAAATGTTTCTTGAGAAACAGATATCGCTTTCTTTTTTCACAGAAATTATATTAAGACGAATATAAAATTAGTACTATAATTTCCCTCTTTATATATAATCACATATAAGTTTAAAGTAAAAAAACAATTAAAATCTATTATTTGTTTCTTAATACATGAATCATCCATTAATATCTAGTGTACCTAACAATCTATGATAAATTAATTAATAATTATATATATATATATCTGTGTGTGCGTGTGTTTGTGTGTGTAACATTTAAAATGCTTCTTATTATCTTCCGGTACTCATATGCTTTTCACACCATTTGGTAGATAGTGTTGCTTTTTCTTACCTAATCATTCCATTCTTATCGCTGGAATAAAACCAGCCATACTTGCATATTGTATTCACTAGTTTCTCTGCTGATATGAATTTCTAATTACTTTATATTGTGTGCATTTTTGGTTTTTTAGAACAATAATTTTGCTTTTTTTATTCAACTTATGATGTGAATCATTTTTGATTATTCTGGAAATTTCAGTTCATTTCTTAACTTAATTTAAAGGGAGTTGGTTTTATATTTATCACTGCTTTATTGTAAATTTGATTTTATAAACATATATTTTTTTTTAATATTATGTTCATGGCGAGAGTTTAGCCATTGCTTTTAGAAACACCCAGCATTCAACAATCTGCAGCTTAGTACAATATTAATCAGTTATTTTCCAATATATTTTGCTTTACTTCAGTATTCAGAATTTTTTTACCTTTATGAGTATCCCTTCTACTAATAATTTTAGTATTGTCATATTAATGTTTTTCGTTTTATTTACTTGTTACTCAAAAATAATCTATCCTATATGTTTTTCTTTCATAGTTATTTTTTTTACTTTTATTCATATTTTCTTTATTTAAAATGCTTTATTGTTTTTAGACGGCTTGGTGTATATTTTTTTACTCAACAGTATAGTACTTCTTTCTTCTTGAATATGATATTTTTTTAATTATTGAGATTATTTATTACATACATACATACACACACACATATATATTGTTACAAATATGAAATGTTGCTTCCCAACAATACTGATCGTATGGTTGCTAAGAGACGTTCACAGGTTATCTGGATGCCAAAGGGAAAAGTAGGAATTCGACCCCCTGCCTTGGCGACTTTGGCGACAAAAATTGGCATCATGAACCTTCAAGTAAAATCTAGTTTCGTCGAGAAGTTTCCAGAATAGGACCGAAACATTGGAGAACTTTCTATTTGACGTCACATCCGGTCTTCAAGGTATTAATCGACAAAGCCGCTGATCGACAATAAGTTAGACTTTCGAAGTGAAAGCGATTATCTTGCTTGCTTTGCAAACTGCGTGATTTTGTATAAACTGTGAATTTCTTTTTATTTAGTGCTGCAAATTTGTGCAAGTACAAATTTTGTTGTCGTCTGTGCTTCCTGTTTTATTATTATTTAAAGAATAAATTACTATTTTTCTAGTATTCTGCTTATCGGACTGTTCACCTATACACACCGGACAATTTTCGTAACTATATATATGTGCGCGCGCGCGTGAGTGTGTGTGTGTAATATATCCTCTGATAAAATAACAATTAGCACTATTGTTAATATGTATTTAAAATTAATTGCAGAAATTAATACAAATATTGAAATGCTTTTAAATTTAATAAAAAATGATGATTGATTTATAATTAAAACGATTGTAAAGATTTATACAACGGTAATGAATGCAATTGTAATATTTGTAAAAAAATATAATTGCAGAATACCAACATGTGATTACATATAATATAAATTTTGCTAAGGATAAAAAGAGTTATAAATTATGAATAAAAGTATAGATTTCAGACTTATAATTTCTAGCAATAATATTTGTTATAAAAGAAAATTAAACAAGACATAGATATTTTTAATTGATATGTCTATCAAATGTAATTTACTTATCCAAGCTTTAAAGAATATAAACAGTAATAAAGAAAAGATTGAATATTAGAATTTAAGACAAAAGAAAGTACTAAGCTTAGACATTTAAAAAAAATCTGAAAAAACTCTACTAAATGAAAACATTATTCGTTATAATGATAATGTTTCTTATAATGGTGCTAATTTTTACAAGCAAAATTATGTTGTCACTAATAAACACCATGTTAGCAATAATTTATTTATTAAAATTAGAAATGGCGAAACATAAATTTTTGATAGAATTAAAGCTTTATGAAAAGAAAATAGGTTGTAATTTTAATGTAAAAATTTATTTACATTTTTGAACTCCAAAATTTCATAAAGTACCTATTAAGCATAGAACTGTGACTAATGGCTACAATACTTACATAATTAAGGCTGGTAAAATCTCACAAAATAATTACCAAAAAACTATAGATAGTTTTGATAAGACTATAATTATTATAAATAGCGTGTTATCAATAGAGAGATTTAATCAATTTATAGTTATAATAATTTTTTTGTTTAATTTAATAGATATAGAGGTTTTAATTAATGCTCATATGATAAATTCTTAAAAAATTGAAAAATAATAGCTCTATATCTAGAGAGAAATTTAAATTTCTTAGTAATCTCATTAAAAAAAATTATATTTTTATAATGATGAAAAATGTAAATTAATTCAAGGAATACCACAAGGAGGACCAGTTAAGAGTTGTCTTGCTATCATTTATTATTTTCCTATGAAATTAATTTATAGACAACAAAAAATTCAATTTCCATAGTAAAAAAGATGAATTAATAATTTTTAAAAATATCTTTATGTCATATTTTAAACCAAATTTATCATTTCAGCATTTTTATTTAAAATTTATCTGAAACAGATTATATAGAAATTAGCTTTAATTTTTTTAATATTATAGAATTCGTAGAAATTTATTTGATAAGATAGATGACAATTTTTTTTTTCTATTAGCAGAGTATGTTTCTTTCCAAATAATTTAAGCTAAATTATTTTTGAAATATGTTACTTAATTACATTTTACTGAATATTTGATTAGTTAATGGACCTTTAAGTTTATAAAAAATTAAAATAAATTCTTTCATACAGGTGATAAAACTGATTACCCAATTAATTCTTGAAAATAATTTTAAAATATGAAAGTCATTAAATAGATTAATTTATAAAATAATGAAATGAAATATTTTTCTTATTTATTGTTTTTTTTATTAATCTGTTATTTGGCTTTTCTTAATTCTTTTTTTAAAAGTTTCTTATAACATTCGATAAAAAAAAATTTTTAACTTCTTAAATGTTTTTTTTCCTTGATTTTAATTTCGAATAAAAAAAAAATCATTACATGTTTTTGGTAAATGATTCAATATTTTGGCGGCAAATGTTAATCTTGGACTAAAATAGGGATATTAATGATGTTTTAGATGGAGGAGTTGTTAAGATGGTGGATTTATTCTACTTTTATTTCTTAACTTTAATTATGAGGTATTATTTGCATTACATCTAGTTATTTCTTATATTTAAGTTTTCTTTGTATTTGATTTAAACAGAGGTATTTCCTTACTGTTCCATTAATTCTTCCTTTTTTGCTGAGTGTGTTATAATAGGCTGGGTCTAAAGTTTTATGGAGCTATTGCTGATTGCAAAAGTTTGAATATTAAAATTTGCTTAAGCATATTGCCTCTATCCTAATCTAGAGGCAGTATTATATAGGTTTATGTCCATTTTGTTTATTTTTTAAGCAATTCTAGTTTTCAATTATCTTTTTAGGATTTTTATATATATTATTTTTGTTAAAAAATATTTTTGAATTTTTTTTTTTTTTTAAAGAAATTTATTTTTAAGGCTTAATAATTATAATTTCTTAGATTTTTTTTCATAATTAATCAATTAAACACTTGATTTATAAGTTAGTAAACGTGAATGAGATATAGCAGCAAAAAAAAAAATAAACGTAAAAGAGAATTTAAGAGGTTAGAAGTGTGTATATATATAAAGGGTTTGAATGTTTATCTATATATACTTACAAGTAAAATCCTTAAGACAGAAAAGAGGTGTGTGGATCGTTTAATATTTTCCTTATTTTTTAAGGAATTCTAATTTTCCATTATCTTTCGAGAGTTTTTACATATATTTTTCTTGTTATTAAATATTTTGAATTACTATTATTTTTTTAAAGAAGTTTATTTTTTAGTCTTAATAATTATAATTCCTTAGAGATTTTTTGAATAATTAATCAATTAAACACATGATTTACACCTTAGCAAATGTGAATGAGCTGTAGAAGCAAAAAAAAAAAAAAAGAAAAAGAAAGGATTTTAAGTGGTTAGATATGTATGTACAGAAAGTGTTTAAATGTTTATATATATACACATACAAGTAAAATTTTTACTACAGAAAAGGGGTTAATGGATCGTTTAATAATTTATCAATTACGTTTAGGATCCAATGAAGAGCCGGATTTTTCAAAGATGATAATTAAGCATTGTGCCATGTACAAATTACTTACGAAACATAATTTAGACTGTAGGGCTTACATATTATTGAAATAATTCTGGGAAGCTATCATATCGTACGTACAAACACCATTAACAAGCCCTTGCTTCTAACTCCTCAGAGGAGACTCCAAAACAGAAAATCTTTTTAATGGCACCCTCTCGTGTAGGAAAGCATTACACGTATATATTTTTATATATATATTTATATATATATATATATATATATATATATATATGATTTAAGTTACAAATAGTAGCATTACAAAATCTATAATAGATACAGCACGAAATCTGGCAAATTCTTGCTATCTGTCAAAATTTGCCAAACAACAGCTTGTATCTTTTTTTAATTTATAGAGTGATGACGTTTTGTTTTCGCATTTCGATTGTTTTATATCTAAATTGAAGCTCTTCGTTTTTTTTTTTTTTTTTGAAGAATGTCTTATTTATGTACTCACCTTTTTGAATCTTTATTTCTTTAAATTTTTAGCAATTTATTTATATTTCATTGTTACCTTGCTATTTTTTCAATTTTCAGAAGAATTGATTTTATTCTTGTACTTCTGTATTATAGAGATCTTTTGTACTTTCGATTTTTCCGATTCAGCCTACCAAGAATTCGCAAAGGTGAACTTTGGTACCATCAAACCAGTTTATCCTAGCTTAGTCAACCCTGAGCTCGGAATTAATTAATGACTGGCTGGGTTCTATTTTATCATTTATTTACTTTGTGGCAACGCTTCTTTTTGCCTTTTTAAATATTTTACAAATTATTTTTTCATATTTTTTCAATATATATATATATATATATATATGTAATCATTGCCATAAACCATTAGCTCACCAAGAAGTAAGAGTCGAATTGTTACGAAACTTGAGGAGGAGGTAAGTGTCAGGTAGATATGTAAATGATTGGAAATGCCTTGTCATTACGCATTATGTAATGTCAACAGAGGGCGTTCAACTTCGTTTACTTTGGATTATAAAACATGTATGCAGAACTTGTTTACGTGTATTTAATCTGTTACACAGGGACACTTTTTAACTAGAATTGTCATTACGCTACCATCGGAGACAATATAAGATAATAAGCAGGAGACAATATAAGAGTTAGAGAAAGGAATAATGACAGGAATGATTCAAACTGACTGGTCAATTCAGCGAATAGCTTGCCATCTAGGCCGTGACTTTACTGAGAAGAGATGTTGGGACCAGTGAACCGGATATAGATATTTTACACAGCGACCAGTCTCAATATGTCCTCAACAGACCAATAGCCGAAAACCTTCACATCATACGACATCTACTCATTGCGCCAATTGTCTTATTGTCCACCTCCATATACAGGAAGTAACTTCACTATTGGCTTCTGTGTCAGTTTGCAAGGTGCCTGGAGATAGAACTGTTACTATCGCGACTCCCATTACGTGTACTACCATTGATACTAACCGTTTCCTCTGTTTGGTATGGGGTCACTCTCGAAGGGATAGGACTGCAACCGAATGGAATCAAATCGTCTTTAGCGACGAATCCAGATTTAATTTGGGCTGTGATGACAATCGTATACGTGTATGCAGATTCGTGGTGAACTTATTAATCCTACCTTCACTGTATAGAGGCACACCATTCCTACAACTGGTGTGATGGTATGGGGGCACCACATACGACACACGGTTTGCCCTAGATTGATACTTGGACCACGAAAGCCCAAGGGTACATTCTTGACATTTTTCAGTCACATGTGTGCAGTGCTACTAGGAGCAATTTTTCATCAGAATAATGCTCAGCCACAGACAGCAAGGGTTTCACATGTATATCTCCGCTACATTTCCACCATTCCCTGATCTACTCGATCCTCAGACTTCTCACAAATCGAAGATATCTGAGAACGTTTATGCCTGCAAGTTGGACGGATTATGAGTTTGTTTGAATTAAAGGTGCGTTTACAGCAACTATGAAACGAGATTTGGCAGAACATCAATCGAGATTCAATGTCTCAATTTCAAGTGTTAATGCTCAACCGTAGACTGTATTATATCATGCATTCACGATAGACAAAACCCAAGAGGGTACTAAAACCTCCCTTTATTTGTAATTCTTCCTATAATAAAATATAATTTTGCTTTGATTCTATAATTGCTTACTTGCATCAATGTTGTTCTTACTTATGCAAAATTTCGTTTCATTCCAACAACTCTTTCTTTCAAGTTTTCTTATAGTTAACTGTACTAAATATTAATGATTTTGTTTCTGAAATTTAAGTTATTTTAGATATGACTTAATACAATATACTTCATTTTAATGCAGTATTACTTATTTATATAGAAATATGCTTTATATCTAATTTAAAGTTTATATTAAGATTTTTTTTTTATGATTTGGAATCAACTTTTTGAAAGTCCTTTATTTTTTAAATTTATTTATTGAAGAAAAGTCTTAATTTATGTAATACTTTTTTTTGTAGATTACGGTCTTATTACATATAATATTAGACAACAATAAAGTATTCTTGTCAACTTCTTAACTTATGATCATGATCATTAAGCAAAGAAGTTGACAAAAGCTAAAAGAGCTAAAAGATCACACATTAGGTGTTTAAAGTGTGCTCTTTTTAGCTTGATTTTTATATTTACATATTCAAAAAGTAAAATATGACATTATGGTGAATTGAACGTTTTCATGTTTCAAACAACATTTTTTCATCAACGTCCGGAAATATTTTATTCTATACGAAATGTGGTGTACTATTTAAATTTGGAATTTTTTTAAGCATCCAGTTATATTCCAATAAAAAGGTATAAATTTTAATTTAAATGCTTATTGCTCTACAATCCAAAAGTTACATTCACCTTGCAATACATAAAATTAGCAGAAAAATAGTTATTCATTCATTATTTTGTAAACAATAAAAATCTTTATAAAAACTCAAATGTTTTCTCATAGGACATAAAAGTATCTAAGCAAGATTAAATGCAACTATTTTATTTAAGTATGGAGCAAGTAGATATTCGTCTAGGCTTCATTTGAGCATTGGGCTCCATGGGATTCATATTAATTTTTATACATTCAAGTTATTTTGTTAACACTAAAAACTTCACAAAAAAACCCCATTTCTATAAGAAATATATTTAAATAAGGTATTTACATACATTTCTATTTTAGTCTGGTTAAACAGATATAAAATTTAGGGACTATTTCTTTTTGAAAATAAATTGCATGATTTTTAACTTCAAGAGTATTGATTTTTTTTTTAAAAAAAAAATATTACATTTCATGAAAAACATCTGAAAATGTGAGCTTCTTATTGTTCAAAAGTTACAATCATTACGCATGAAACTAAATCTGTTAAAAAATAGACTCACTTTCATATTTTATCGTTATTATTTATGAGGCACTCAAGAGGAGTCTTTTCACAGCACAAATACACAACCTTGCCAGCTGAATAATGCATGACAACCGGATACTGACACGACCGGATCAATACGAAGTGTATTACATGTATGATCTGGAATTTTTAGGTTCTGAATTGGAATAAAAGGGGTCCAAGGAAATCTCTTATACTTCGATATGAAATAGGAAAGTAAAGTGAAATGGTTTCGCATAAAAATATTAAAATTTATGATAATTTTTTATTGAAATCAAACATAGAACTTTTACCCAACTTTCTACTCTATTCATACAAAATTCAAGCGTTTAGTTTTCCCCATGAAAGCCAAGTGACAGGGGACGATATAAATATTTAGTATAGTATTACCATTGAAGAGATTTTGCTTACTTTTCAATGTATTTCCATCAATAGTTTGAGGAATATATTTAAAGGACGCAAATAATTTTGTACTGTATATTTTAGTATTTTTAAAATAAAATGAGTTCAATGTTATACTTTTTCTGTAATAATCAACGCTTACATAGGTGATACAAAGAAGTTCAAACCGCTGTTAGCATGATTTTATTATAGATATTATGTATTGAATTATTTATTTAGTCCGTTAAGATTCTAAATCTTTTTAATTTAGTTATTGTATTTTTTAAGAAATTACACGTTACAAAACATCATTAATATTAAAGCTGGAACCAAAAAATACAAATCTACTTTATACAAATGGATTTTTTTCCAAAACACTTAATGTATTTCCAAATTTAAAATAGAATTAAGTAATTTAAATAAACTTGAAATAAAATGTATCTAACAAATAAATTGCGACTTTTTTATTTATTTATGTGCGTAAAGACCGAGAAAATATTTAACTTACAGTAAAGATTTTTAGATACATATTTCGTTAAAAATTATAAGTCGCCTTTCGGTACTGTTTTGTAATACACATATATTTCAAAAGATTTAAAGTTACAATTATAGGAAACAAATGATGATTGCTTCTAGAAAAGTCTCTTTTCTTGCTAATGGTCAAAAATAAAGCAATATATAAGCAACTAAATCAATATTTTTGGTTTTCGTTTTCGAAATTCCTTACTTTACAACCATTTTGAGAATGTAATAGTTTATGACATTTAAATAGTGTCCAAATTACAATGTATATATGATTACAATCAAAGACAAGAACTACACTTAAAATTAGTATCTAGATATTCATCAAAGTTAACAATTCATTATTTTATTTTATGTTCATGTAATAGTTCATGTATAGTGTTTTAAATAATTATAAAAGATTACTTAAACGAATATTTTGTTTCCTAACTTTTTAAATAATAATTAATTGATCTTTGACATTGCATATAATAATTTGACTAATCCATGTAATTAATATAATTTATTGTACATTACAATTGATTCATTATCAAACTTTTATATTAGTAGTTTCAAATATACAGACAAGTATAAATATACATAGAGAAATAAAATACTAATAACTTATATTTAGTTTGTTCCTGAGTTTAAGGTATTTTTATATTCTCCGAATCTGAAAACTGTCTTTTTTTCCACTTAATGATTGCTTGGATTACAAACTTGTTTTAATTAAATCGCATAAACCATACATACAATATTTAAATTCGGTTTCTTAGTTTGAAGATTTTCCCTTGAGAAAGACGCGGCTTGTATTAACAGACATTTCTAGAAAGCATCCTCCTCAGTATAGGAGTATTGGGATTACTGATATATCTACCAACATTTTTCGCCAATTTAATGTATTCTAGGATCAATACACATCCCTTCGCGATCCTATTCTTATTTTAAAGCATTGAGATACCCAATTAAACCCAAAAGAATGCGCTTTCAATTCTGTCTTCGTGAACGGATTTTAAAGCACTGCACTCTACTCTGTCGAGACATAATTTTTCACACCATTTCAGCTCGAATCTCTAAAGCTCTTGAATATTCGGGCGAGTATTCGTTCCCCTGGAGTTACTTTTTGATCTTCAGGTCACGAACGTTTCTCCATTTACCGCCTTTGAAACATTTTCGAATGGTTTAAGATCCAATAGGCGTTCGAGATTCTGAGCTCTAATGTGAGACGAGCACTTTTCTTTTCAATTTTCTTTCTTTCTTCGAAACTCTGACTCCTTTAAATACAAGAATAATTAAGATAATACAATAAAAAATATTATGCATCAACATAAGTATTGTTTTCAGTTGCTTTTGGTAGTATATTTAATTATCTTAAGAAGTGGAGCATTTACAATAAGAAATTGACATGATATTAATAAGTTTTAATGCAAAGAATTGCCTTTTTTTCATTCAAGTTGTAGATTAAATGATTGAATTTGAAGTAAATAAATCACCCAAAATATAATTTAACAGTTATCTAAATGGTTGTACAAAATATTGTTTTTCGCTGTTTTTATAATTAACGATCTCTTGAGGAATAGAATCATTACAAGT
The DNA here is from genome assembly GCA_019974015.1 of Nephila pilipes. Lineage (NCBI taxonomy): Eukaryota > Metazoa > Arthropoda > Arachnida > Araneae > Nephilidae > Nephila > Nephila pilipes. Next base: position 254,771 of record BMAW01132259.1, on the reverse strand, counting down.
ATAAATTAATCATACACGTAAAACATAGATCATATTACATAAAACTAAATATTAAGCTTAAATATCTGCTTAAATTATGTCTAGATATCTAACGAAGAAAATAGACGAATATATTTAGTATCAATACTTCCTGCATTCGTTTGAAATTTTGAAATTGAAGTATTTTTCATTTTCGAATTCTTATGAAACTTTGTGCTGAGTTGCGTATTGCTTATTAACATTCTTGTTAAGTTATTACAGGTATAAAAAGTCAATTAAATCACTCTATTTCGAAAATGCATTCTCTAAACATTAATTTTTTGGCTAAAATAATTATACATACATCAATAAAAATATTTTATAACATACGAACAACAATAAATTTTCATAGATTTTCCCGCCCTTTCCTTATTACTTAAAACTACTGTCATTTTTCTAAGCCCAGTTAATAATTATTAAATTTCGTTTGAAGATACGTAAGATTATGATAAAATACTTTGTTAATAATCACTGAATAATAGACAATGTCACTCGTCACTTTAAATTAAGATCCACTAACAAAGTCGTAGCTTACCAATTGACTTGACTTCGTTCAACTTCTTCTTGTAAAAAGTCAATTCTTATGTTAATACTTTCTCAAAGAATCCATTCAAACAAAAAGATAAATCATCTATCAATCTTCAATTTCCTTCAATTCTGTTCCATTTATATACCACTGTATTTAGCTCAATTCACTTCTCTTCTTTCTTCATTTAAACTATCTAAATGGCTTTTCATTTTGGTTGGGAAGAAATTGCAATTTTTAGCATTTCAAATTACATTAAGTATACGAAGTTAGTGAACAGAAATTTGCAGCTAATCCAACGTCACATGATAGCTTGATGATCTCTATAACTGATTAGGAAATTTTAGACATTTTTTTTCTGAATTTAAAGACAATTTTGTAACGTGACATTAGCAGTGTTATTGTAGATAATTTGGAAGACAGGACTTAAAAAATTAAACAACATATATATTAGCAAGGTTTCAAAAATATTTTCGGAGAGTTAATTAATATAAATTATATCAAAATTCTAATGAAAGCACACTTAACATTTTTTGAAAACTTTACACATTTTTCTTATAAACAGTAATTGATCAATTTCATATAACAATCACACCAATTTATACGCATATACAGGATAGAAATAGTTCTTAAGCTTTATTTTTCATGATTGGCCAATAGTGCCCAACTTTTAAAGGATGATTTCACTGCATGATTTCAACGATTTTCACTGCATAAAATTGCATCAAAAACCTAATATTTGAAACACTACTAGGAATTTTGCTACAAATATAAATGAATCGTTCATATCCGCACGGCTACAGATATTGGGAAATTTTAACTTATTACATAGAAAGATACTATCTCTCTGTAACAAGTGGTACTAAAAAACATAAGTATATATATATATATATATATATATATATATATATATATACTGTCAAAATTGAGAGAGTTTGCATATTTTGTAAAATTTTATGAAAAGAATTTAACGAAATATAAAAATACTGTTTCCAAACAAAAATGCAAATCTTGTACGTCGAATACGTAAGGGAGAGGAACTATTCGAAAAAGAAGAATGTTCAAGAAATTGACATTTACAGCAGCGGAGGCTTGATGGTCTCTTCAGGGTTCATTTTGGATGGCCGCGCACACCTCCATGTCTCTGAAAGAGGTATTTTTCAGGGTGTCAATTGGTCCTGATTTCCTTTTAATGGATGACAACTCGAGGACACATAGAGCTCAGAGGGCCGACGAATTTCTGGAAAGGGAGAATATTTGCCGGATGGATTGGCCAGCCAGATCTCCAGGTTTAAATCCTATAGAGCATGCCTGGTACGCTCTGGGGAGGACAAATACAGTTCACAAGCCCCTTCTGAGAATCATCTAAGAACTGAAAACAGCGTTGCTGATTGAGTGGGACCAATTGTCTCAAGATCTCATAAACTCCCATATTTCCAGCAACATCATTTTGCGAGGCCTATATATCTGTAAGAGGGGACCATAACCCATATCCATATTAACCCATTTTGTTGTTTTATTCTGTAACTACTGTTTCATACCTTGAGATTCTGATGAGTGTTACGCATGATAATGCATGCATGTTATGACTGTTGAATGATTATTGTTTGTTATATGTCAACCCTATGTGCTATGACCAAATCGGAAAATTCTCTTATTTTTGATCACCAATGTACATATATATATATATATATATATATAGCCTTAAAATGTAATTTTTTTTATGTCAAAAAGGCAACAGTTTCTTGCAAGACGCGTATTCAAATGATATATTGATTACATGTTAAAGAAATGAGAAAAAGTTAAGTTTGAATTCCTAGGAATGAATAAGGACCACATAAATAAGCAGTGTTAGCACCATAAAACATACAAAGAGAGAACGCTCTTATTTTTTTCTAAAAACGAGAAAATAGCTAAATTCTAGAACAATTGCTATGCATGACAACATATCGTTTACATTTTATCAAGTAATAAACAATAAACATATCCTGCTCCTATTTACCCTACACCATACATTGAACATCTAATCTAATGAAAACACTCACACACACCTAAGTGAATTTTTTATAATTGGGAATAAATGTGGGGTTGAAGGTTTGGTCCAGATGGGTTGAAGATAAGACCTCATCTAAATGTTGGATATTTCAGTTTTTTCAACGTTCGTAATTTGGTTGCGACGAATTCATGGATAATTTACAATGATATAAATACATCATCCATGATTTTATTTTGATAGTTATAGTTGAGGAGCTTTAAGAAATATACATTTGATCAAAATTTTTCAAACCTTTTGTTTTTAACCTTAATAAAAATTTTGTTTGTTATATCCTTTCCAGTAAATGTAAATAATGTCAAATAAATACATACAAAGCCAACTAAACTTTAAGAATTGTAAAAACAGTAAAATCATTTTTTTGTGGAAACTATACAACTAAAATTTAAACGTCAAAAATATGTGTACACTACTAAACCGAATAATGTAACCAATATATTTATATTATAATTTTAATTTTTTAATTTCACAATAAAAACTGTTGGGGACGAAATTAATAAAATGCTGACAAGCTTAAAAACAACAAGAATGCTATTTGTTGATTTTAACATATATATTTAAATATTTGCTTACATATGTTTACTTATTAAACAAGGAGATTGTATACTTAGAAGATTAAGCTTCATAATATATTTGCAAAAAGTACGTCTTTCTTCTTACTCGTGGTTATAATTACATAATTACAGGTACAGTTGTTCATAGTTATAAGTATGTGAGAAAGGTCATAATATTAGTGTTAAACAGAAAATACATTTGTTTGAATAAAGACTATCAGATAAAACAAAAGGTTATCAAAGAATTTAGCGCACTTAAGATCATGTATTGTATGTTTTTATCAATAATTGTATGAACACAAAAATTAATTTTTTATGTTAGTATTATATATTTTCTTGTGGAAAGTAGTTTAATAATCTTTGAAAAGATATTTTATTTTATAAATAAACACTCAACATCAAAACGATGCACTTAAAAGCAACAATTAAATTGAATTGATATTGGAAGTAAATTAGCATTCACCAACAAAAAGAAATGATTAAAGACTGAGGATAGATAAGAAAAACATATATTGTTTCAAATACAATGCCACTAAAACTCTCAGTAAGATGCTCAGTAATGGCAAGAAGTTGTAGACGCTCTTAAAGGTGCCTGGATTTAATTAATACAATGTAGATTAAACTTTCGCATGTACATGTTACAGTACGCATGGTAGATGAGAAGTCTTAACAGAAAGGCATTCAGCTGCCACAAATTTTCTATAGTTGAAAGTTGTGGTGATACTACTGACCAAGGAATAATGTAAATAGTTGACAGTGATATGAACGAGTGCGTTTTCTTGTTGAAATTGAAGACTAAGATAGTTGGTTTTAAAAGAAATACACACAGATCGAAGGACTTCACTATCTTACCTTGGGGTTATCAAAGTGGCTCTGTTGGAAACTAAAGGTGATCGGATATCGTACGAAATCGCAGCTTATACCATTACATTTTGCTGTATTGATGTATGACGAGTAACAACCAATCGTCCATCATAGAGCTGACTGAGTTACCTTTACGCACAGGAGTGGTTATCATCCTCACTAAGACAAAGGCGAGACTAACTAATGAAGATGACCAGCTGCCATTCCACTGGTCTTTTGGAGAACCACTGCTGATCTGAAGACATTTCTGCGGTGTTCAGCACCACAGAAACGCCATCTGCTAAAGATACTGATACTTATAATATAATACAGATAGGTCATCACTGTTCGAATAATGTCCGGTATTGTAGTAGCTCGTGTGCTTCGCAATTGCCCGACAAGTCTTTGATCGGGTCCCCCTTCATCCTCTAATTGGGTTCCCTTTTCGTGTGAGCAATAACTTCCATGTATCGAACTTCACCAATAGCATGAGGCTGAAACATCTACGCGAAATATAATACGCTCAATACGATGGAGGTATCGTCCGTCTTCATGTTTTCTCTAAGATGTGACTATTCTAACTCTTCCCAACTGTTCAAATGGATATCGCTTCCTTCTCAAAAGCCTTTAAAATTTCAAAGCTGCAAATTAAGTCAAACACACCAATTAAAATTAAAATTATGGGATTTCGGAGAATTTTGTAAAGAGTCCTTAGTGCCGAGTTCAAACATTATAAGCGTGGATGTTGTTGACACTTTAATTATTTGCATATCTAACACAGAAGAAACTATTTAGAAAATTTCATTTACGTACCCTTTATCTTTCTGGTATTTCCCCCCCCCACACACACACTTTTTTACAAGGAGTGTACATCCAATGATCCACCTAGCCATGTAATACTTTTTGTTGAATTGATGTTAAGAAATTTTTGGAAAAAATATCCCTGATGAATGTAATCAACTTATAATCTGTATCATTTTGATATAAAATTTAAGTATCCTGAATACGTTTCATACAAATCACGATTGTTTCCCATTTAGTTTTTCTTTATTAGTAAATCAATTTAGAAAATGATTAAATTGTTGCTATCGTAACACATAATGAAAAAAATATATATTATTTGAATTAATATTTCACTAATTTGACTTCTATTTGTAACTATAACATGAATATTAACACTACGGAATAATATTGGTATTCTAATCATTAATAAAAACATTCTTTTGAATCAAACTAATCAAGTATTTTCCGGTTTTACAAAATATTAATTATCTAAAATTAATTATTCTTAGTGAATTTCAAGTATGTTACCAGAAGTTTCATTTCAGTGATATGAAAGAGAATTAACTATTCTCTCGGAATTAATAATGTAGTACTTTTAACATTCAAGGAATAAATTAGATCTTAAGATTTAAAACTGTTTGCTCTTTAAAAGAACACATTGCATTCAGGAAACTTAGAACAAATAATTAAGCTCGTATTATCGTGAAAACATTACAGTCTAGTTTGTTAGATTTTTATTTGAAATTAATAAAACGTATTTTATTTTATTGATCAGAAAAAAGATATTATTATGAATAAAAGTGAATATAAAATATTTATTTTACTATATTTAATCTTTCCTACTAAATTTATTATTATTCTTGCTCCGTTCATTTGGAAATGATTTGATTATATTTAATTTCCCTGATACATAGTACTAAATATACTTGTTATTTATTTAGCTTATTAATAGCCAAATTAAAGTAGTAAATACTTTGTTTAATCTTTATTATTTGAATTAACTATTTTACTTGAAAACTAATAGCATTTTATAGATTTATTTAAAAATGTACAAAACATGAAAAAGAACTTAATAATTTAAGCATCTTATACTAATACAAAATGACGATAATTTTAAAACAAATTAATTCCATTTTTTATTTTATATTATTGTAAATACTTTTGATATCTTAGTTTATTATATTCGTAATCAATCAGACTTGTTTGAATGTTTTCGAGGAAAACATTTATATATGTGATGCAAGCAAAATAACATAATTCAGGAACTTTTATCAAGCCATGCACTAAGAATCTTTTAACCCATTTAGGGGAGATATTTTTTTATTTTATTATTAAAAATATTCATATTATATATTTGATTCAATAGAAGTTTCTCCTTTTTTTTAAAAAAAATAATACCATATCAGCTATTTTAAATTCAATATGCCGTTCATTTATTAATTGCTTTCCAGTTCATATTATCATCATCATTTTTGATGTTCTGATACTTTTCAGCTGATTACTATCTGCTCTTCCGGACTATTGTTTCAGTTTTAAGTTTTCTCTCAATACATTGTCCCGCACTTGTGCTAAAATACTTCTTTTATTCGGAATTATAATTTTTTACAATTTATAACATAAAATTAAGCATAAATATTGCTAAGAATTAAACTTAAAAGAAAGCAAGATATTGACCCGTCTTCAAAAATGTTGAAATAAATTGTGAAAGATGAACATAAAATCTACTCTGAAAGATCTACTCTCAACATGCAGCAGAATAAAATAAAAATTTATAGTAATAAAAAGGATTCTGTACAATATAAATAGAAATATTTTTAACAATTAAAGCATGAAATATAAAAAAGAAACGAGGGCGTGCGTGGATTAACTAAGTTATAAACTAAAACTTGTATTTTGATCATATGAAAGATATATTTCTCTCTTAAATAAAGCTTAGAGAAGATGTGACCTCAAGTAGTTGATTAAAATGTGAAAAAAAAACTTACTTATAACCAGATATATAAACTATATGGCAATGAAAATGCATTTAAAAACTGCTGTGTTATATGTTTCCCCTTCTCTTCAAAAAAATCATTAAATAGGTATATACTTTGATGAATAATGGTGAAATTTCCAGCAGATATAAGTTTTAATTTTCCGGAATTTTAAGGAAAGTTAAGATAGTCATTTTAAAATGAAAGAGGGGCATATTGTTTCTACTAATAATAAATTATCTGGAAAGTATTTCTCAAGTAAAAGATAAATATATACTTATTTTAAACTATTACAAAAAAACTTTATAATACTATCTTTTATTCTGTCTCTAATTGTCTTTTGCTCTCTTTCAGACTAAGGAAAGATCAAAAATATGTCATTTTTTTTATTTTTGAAATATTTAGCAAAAGTAAATTATATTTAAATATTTAAAATATATCTTATTGCAGTATGTAACAAATTTTTAACCACTACCACATACATATGATCATTCAAATTATCATTATGACAGACTGAAACTTATAGTAGAAATGCCACCATGAGTCTAAATAAAGAGAAATCCAAAATATTTCTAAATAATTTTAATAAAATGAATATATCTTTAACTAGGACTCTGTAGTTTATTCTCATTCTTAATTATATTAGTTAATAGTAACTTTTTAATAAAACATGATTCTTTCTAACTTTTTTCAATTTAAAAATTCATTTTCATAAATATGTTATAATTACATTGAAGTTTAGGTTTAAGATATTACATAAACATTTAATTATGAAAGGATATCGTGTGGAAGTCTTATTTATTGTAAAAATAATCAAGATAGAAACTTAATTTTTATTTGTTTTTGTTGAGACTACTTTACATAATCACAATCCAGAATCAAGCATTTCTCTCAATGTTTCTTGACCTTCGATGACCATCAACATAAATCTCTAAGTAGTTTACGTTAGAATGTATAGTTCACTTCTTCACTGACGTCATTTATGTTTTCTAATCGCTTAACCTGCAATAGTTTTTAATTGAGTTCTGTGAATAAGCAAAATGACCTTGAGTTAAGATCAGGAAAATAGGGTGGATGTGGTAAACTTTCAAATCTTTCTTCAAATCGCTTTAATTCTTCAATTGAACCTCGAGCTGAGTAAACAGGCGCATTGTCATCAGGAAAAAGGACATATTTGGGGATCATAACTTACTATTTTTTAATTAGTATATCATGTAATTTTTTCAGCAGGGTACACAGAGTAGGCACATGTGTGATGGTCTTAACATATCTATGTAGCTCCTAAAACGGAAAACGGATAGTCCTAAAATAGAACACATTGAATTTCCGGCAGACTTCAACAACTTGGCCTTCTAGTTAGGGGGAAGATCAGAAATTTCGCTTCCACTTCCAGCGCATCTGTATGTTCTTTGAGTCATATTGTTACATCCAAGATCCATGCATAGTAACCATGCTACCAAAATTTCTTCTTCCTCTCGTTCCAAAAGATTGAAAATTTCCCTTGATAGATCACGCTGCGTTTTATACTGATAAGGAGTAAGGAATCGTGGATCGTGGAACCTAGCGTGCTATCACCTCTGACATGTGCAGTTCTTTGTGAATAATTTTCCATGTGGTGCCGTTAATAAACTCAGTCTCACTCATAATCATTTTAATGATTGTTTTGCTATATAATAGGATAAAGTCCTTTATTGTAGCAGTATTATTCGTACTGCTACAATAAAGAACTAAGATAGGTTAGTAGTGTGGGAGTTGTTGCCAGTTTGAAATTTCTTTTTCACCTCCCAACAGTATCAAATGACAAGCTAGCAAATGCATATAGGATACCATTTCATCCTGAATTTATCGGGTACAGTAACCTTCCAAATGAAAGAATTTATTATTTAATCACCCTGTACAAGTTTCTAAGTTCTTCATACTCCGGGTTACTTCGAATTACAACTTCCTGAAACGAAACAAATCAGTATTACTAGCTGCAATTTACAACAATATGTACATAAGATTAAATTAATTCATAGAATCAATTTTATCTAGATGTATCAGTTATTTCTTATCAATAGTTAAAACTTTTCAATGCCCTCTCATAAGTAAAAGTGGTAAGTATTCAATAACCGCAGTTACAATAATTTCAAATTGTACCAGTATTCATAAAGATAAGTAGAAACATTTTGGTTTCCACATTTTTGGTCCCGAAAATGTAATCCATAAATGCCAAGCAGTTTTATAATACTATTTATTCCTATTTTAATGCTCATCAACACCATTTACACTTTTTTTTTCTTCGTGGGATATGATTCGTAAAAACAAATAGTTAATTCATTATGTAAGAACACAAATGTGAGTTGTTTATTGCTCAATTAGATAATTGAACTAACAATATAAAAGCTATGAGGTCGTCATTATCATAGATTTAGAGTATTTTATAGTTTGATGGATATATATAAAAGTTATTATAAAAACTTAATAAAAAAAACTTTGGGCTTTTATCGATCTCTGGTTTTAATTACAATAAAATAGTATAATGTGAGAAGGATTCATACAGTTTCTTCATATTATGTATATGTTCCCATTTTGATATAATCAACAGGTTTAAGAAGCAAGGATTTTTGAAAAAATGCCAAGATAATTTTAGTAATAACTTTGTTAGCTAGAATTCGAAAAAAAAATTGTAAAAAAAAGGACAAAAGAAAACCCTCAATTAAACGATTTCATTTTCTAAGATTCATAAATCTGATAATGTAACTCATTTGGCCAATTAAAAATGTAGTTCCCAGTGGCTCAAAAGATTACATATTTATTTCCAAATTCTATCCAATAGTTTAAAGTGATTTAATTTTTATGAATTTCATAAAAATTGTAAATATTTATTTGAGCATGGTTAAAAACAATTGGAAGAATAGTCAGATATCTATAGTATTCTCAATTATTTAATCTTGAGTTAATATTTCCTAATGAAAATAAAGTACTTAAGAATTGAGTTTTAATTTTCATATCTTTGAAAAATTTACTTTTGTCAGATTTGTGTCCAAAGCATATATTTTCCTCAAGAATTAATACTTTTAACTGACTTAAAAACTTCCCTAACAAAAAAGAAAACATCAATTCGCACTTTGAATATCTTTTATGAAATTAAAATATGATTAACTTTTAAAATAAAGAAGAACTTTAATTTATCAGAAAAAAAATTTAAATATTTTTGATTATAAATCTAATCAAAAGTTATGTAGAGTTCTTATGTTCCCAGTGGGAAACAATTGTTGTTATTTAAATGCTAGCTTTAACTCAGATATAAAGGTATTCTTGTAATAATTTGCTTTCATATAAGTTTCATAGAAACAACTTCATTTTGTTTTTAGAACAAATTTGTGTACCTATTTTGCATTTTAATGATACAGATTTAAAGAAATATCTAAGCATATACGTTATGTAATGTATATGCGAACCAAATTAATGTACATAATGTTTTTCTCTCAATAATTCTCTTACATGTTAGTTTCGAAAATATAACTTCTTCAGCATGTTTTTAAGATACGTTTGTATATATAAGGCATTTGCGAAGCGCATTTTATTGTTGCAGATAATAAATAATCTCTGAGAATAGATTTTGTTTACCAGTTTTACCAAAGAAATGGCATTCCTGAGGAAGGAAAAAATGGTATAATAGTTATTTTTATATGTCTTTCCACGATTCGAGCTCTTTTCAGAATTGGCCCTTACCGGACAACACTTTATTTGATTTCCTCAAAACATGTTATGCTCAGAATATCGCCTAGACGGACATAACTAACACTATCCGATAATTGTTAATCAATAAACAATTGGTAGCCTAAGGAAAGGTAGCGCATGCGCCCAATTGTTGCCCGGTAACTGCGGAATTCCAAAGTTTATGGGCCCTTCCTGTCATTCCGTTGCCATAGAAACAACAATCACTTGGAAGAAATATATCCCTTCTTTTAGTCTTGGACTATGTTGAGGTATTTTTGGTCTTTGTAAACGCGAAATTTATGGCCTGACTGAAAGGATAGCTTTTTGCATCATTAGATAAAAGTACTGATGCTATCAAAGTGCTGGATTCATGTAAATAAATTAAAGTTAATGCGTTGCTTTTATTTAATTAGAAGAAAGTAGAATAAAATAAATTGAGTAAAACTAGAGCAGACACCAGGCAATTTAAATTGGAGTAATGCAAATTTAAATTTGTTCACAGCAGAAGTTCAACAAAAATACAGCTAATTCTTAACACAGGATTTCATGCATAGTTAACGTCGTGGGACTTTGTATTGTTTGCACCGCTGATCCATACATATATTTTCATTTCGTAAAACTGCCTTTTTACTGGTATATTTTAGCTTAGACTAGCATGGTCTTGATGTAAATAAATGATCTAAAAATAAAAAAAAATGTCAAGTAATTTAAATAAAAATCGTAATGACCTTTATTCAGAGCAATAATATGAATTGCATTTAATATTCAATGCTGTTTGTTATTCATATATATGAGATTTTAATATAATTAAGCTAATTTTCAATAAAATATAAAGCTATAAACATATTTCCTGATGGTCAAAATTTTTTATTTATTTTTAAAAGTTTATCACCTACAAAAGTAAAATTATAAAAATATATTTGGACACATATGAAATCAGTTCACTTGCACACATGAGTTTTTATTTATGTAGAATATACTCATTTTGAAAAAAATTATACCCACCCCTAATACCTGCAGAGTTTGTAATCTTAATCATAAATTCTAAAATATACAAAAAAAATTTAATGAAGAATTTTTCAGTGAGATGAATGAATAAGCAATTTTTTAATGTATTTTTTTTCTCAATACTAAGCATCAAATTTAATTTAAGATGATGTAGCTATAAAATATTCGTTTCAGAACTTTGATGATTCTTATATTTTTTAAAATTCTTATAATTTAATTCATTTAATTTAGATAACGATTTCAATCTCTGCGTTGAATAAATATGAGGAATATTAAGTCTTTATCATGTAATATGATAGCAATATAGAATTTTTCACATTTACAGTAAATAATTATTTATTTTTATCTTAATATCATTGTTGCTACAAAATAAAATAGGTTTTTAATAAATAATTAAACTTTATTAAAAAGTAACTAAATATTTTAGCATTCACTTTGAATTGCTTAGCTTATTGATAATGTAGCATTCTTAACAAAAATTTAAAATAAAACATTCAAAGAGATATACAGTTTCTTAAGAAACATTTGAAACATTAAATATTTTCAGAAACTATAAAGTAGATTTAAAAATCAATTTTAATACTATCAAAACAGACAAAAAATATCTGAAGCAGTAATAAAAACTACTATCAGTTGCAATGCAAATGAAGTGAAATATAGCAGAACTCCTGCACACACACAAAAATGATCAAAATATGATAATTTAATTTTAAATTTTCCTTTATTTCGAGTATCAATGTTACTAGCTTTTGCACAACTGACATGAGAAGTTATATTCCAATCCTCTTTTTATACCTTATTATATAATTTAAAAAACAACTTATTGAGTATAAGTAAGAATTAGAAATGTCTTTATTGTTTATCATACTACATTAAAAATAGTAAATGTAGTTAGCCGAGAAAAGCATTTTTTATTTCTCTTGAAATAATAAGTAGAATTTCAAATTAATTTTTAAAATAATTAACACAATAAAAACAGTGTTTAAATAATTATAAGTAAGACCGAATTATTTTAGTATTTCTGAAGAGTGCTAGATATAAAATATAATTTATTATTTTTTTTATTTCCTCTATTCCTTATTTATTAAAAATTTTTAGGAAGGATAAACAACTATCACTTGCAATAATAAATTTTCAACACTCTATTTTTTTAATGTTTAATTATCCTTGTTAATTACTACATCAGTAGTAATTTTAATCCAATTTTTCCTCTCACATTTTATGAATATAAAAATATATAAATTCTAAAAACTTACCCACAAAAGAACCTTGAGAATTTAATTATTTATTATTATTTCATACTAACTATACACTCCAAATTAGTTTGTTGTAGCATTACATTTTCATGTTCCAAGTAGAGCCCCCGACTTATGAAATTAGTCCTGTAAATGAAATTGAAATTATATATATTGATATTTAATGGCATTAATGGTATAGTTCAAAATAAAATAAAAGTTTGGGATTGACAGATAAAATCGTTTTATTTAAGGAATTTGAATTTTAAATATTAAGCAAATATGAATCATATAAGGATTTTCGTACATTAATGGAATTAGCAATAATAACAGTAAATAGTGATAATAGCATTAAGCGTAAGAATAGTTATAAAAATTCTTGATATGGAATGTGCATCATTAAAAAAACTAAGCCTCATAAAGTAGATACTGGTTAAGAAATGCAACTCAAACTTATAATTGTTCCAAATTACAACTTTAATTCAAAACGTAATTTGCACAAAAAAATATTTCGAGCAAAAGTTTTCATATTCATTTGTACTTTGTTTCAAATAATAAGAAACAATATTTTATATCGATAAGTTCTATTCGCAATATTTATTAAATAAATGGTATATCTTGTTTCAATTAATAACACTTTTAATATATCAAATATCGAAAAACTGTGCGACAGTTATGATCTTTCTTTTTGAACAAATTATTTTTAATTAAAAAAGGATATGGGTACATGAAACATTTATTTCTAAAAATAACTGTATAAATTAATAAAAAATATTAGGAAAAAAGACTGTAATTAAATACCGATGTATATTTAGTGTTTCCAGAGCACTTTTTCATTTCATATAAAAGAAAAATGAGCTTAAGAAAAAAAATTTCTTTTTAGTACTGGGTAGTGAAAATATTGAAACTCGAAGCATGAAAAAGATAAAAAAAAAAATTGAGTTACCATATTGATGACAAAAAAATTGCATCTCTCTCAGTTAAGACTTTAATCTTGAGATTACCAGACAAGATGTAGACACAATTGATCTATCATCGGTTAAAGAAAGATAAGAAAGTCTATCAGACATTGGATTAAGTTGTAAGATTTCGATTAAAAAATGTCCTACCGGAATCTATGACAATACAGGGAAAGGAGGGAATAACCCACCGATTGCACCGATAGTCATAAGGAGCTAGTTATCTTGAATGAATAAAAAAAGTAAAAAAAAAATGCATCGAAAAAGCAAAACAAGCCTTTCTACTGATTAAAGCTAAATAAATGAAGTGTCTCCGTAAAACCTATTGTTTGATTATTTACACTAAGACATAAAGATTATCTTTTTACCATACATGAAACAAATGATAAATTCGAAGTGAGTAATTGTGATATTCGTTCAAAATAGAAATGCAGTTTCTATACGAAGCGTATATGATAAGAAGAGTTAGTTTATATATATATATATATATATATATAAACTAACTCTTCTATTTTAAATTATTCTTTCATAAATTTTCAGTATGTTATATATATATATATATATATATATATATATAATGTAATGCAGCACGCGTTTCGTAACCATATGATCAAATGATGTTTCTTGAAAACTTAATTAAAAGTTAATAAACAGAAGGAAAACAAACTGAGTACAATAATGCAATAATAATTTTTACAGCATTGATGCATCATATATAGTTCGCAATTTTTGGAAGATAGGAAAAATATACTACCCCAAAAGTATATGGATAAAAAAAGTTTTGTTCATTAGAGTTCCAATTTCGTTGCTATTGTTTGTATTTAATTTGAATACTTAACAACGCAAGCCTTGAAGTAAGGTTTGAAGCAATTCAGGTCTTAAAGAGAATTAACTTTGGTCTACTTACTGCTGCAACCCCAACTGGATTGAAAATTGGCCTCCATATACACCTACATATTACGCTAAACACCTCTTAAGATTATCCTCTGAGTTAATATCCGGAATAACAGCTGCCCAATTCATAACAATAATTTGATTCTATATAACCCTATCCCTAATTGCTGCAGAGGTGTGGATAGAAGAATCGTTCTGTTGAAATATCCATCCCAGAGCTTCTTCGAAATGCAAGCAAATGAATATTAAATACTTCTTGATAATCTTCTAAACCAAGCCTGTCCAACCCAAATTAATTTGCTGGCCGTTTTGGAAAGGCCTTTTATTTCGGAGGGCTACATTGTGTGTATATGGGAAGATTACAATTTATCAACTTTTTAATGTTGACCCATTTTAACACCAAATAAAATTCTCACTTTAAAAATTACTTCTACTTTTACCTCTCCAGTCACGGGAAGCAAATAATTCTTACAAGTCCTTTTACAGAAATCAAGATGATTCTGCAATAAATTAAGGGGGGATTTTTTTATTGCATTAAGTGTATTTGTACAAAATATAATTTAAAAAACTGTCCTGTAATTAAAATTCATCTCTAAAAACAGTAAGTTTCATCCCTTACGCTATCATTTGTTCAATTGCCTTCGAACTCGCATGAACTCGGTGTTATCAATTGAGGCAATGAAACCATATCGTTTTCAGAAATATCTACAAAAAGTTCACCCTGACAAACAAAATAATTTGTCGTTTTTCTCGAACATGAGGGGTAAATTACTGAAGGTACCGTTGGTTTTAGATTTATAAGCAACCTCATCACAAAATTACAATGATGGTTTGAAAGCCTCTAATAATATATCAAAATTAATTCCTGTATCGGAGAAAGCTCATACCATCAACGAAGAGTTGTTACTTGCGGCTATCAAGGAAATTTTAGAATCGGCTTAACATCATTCAGTCCCATTTAATGCAATCAAAAATGTCTCATTAAACAACGATACAGGGAGACAACAAACTGATGAAATAGCTAAGGACGTTGAAGTTTCCTTATGTCAATCGAGTTTTCAAGTTGATGAATCAAACTTGTCTAGAAATGAGACTCTGTTAACGTTTTCTCCGGTTAGTGAAGGAGAGATAAACTCGTTTTGCAAGACAGTTGATTGTAGATACTAAGGGTGAATCCATTTTTAAGTGTCAAAACTAGATTATTTATTAATGTCGCACTTGGAAACAACAGGAGAGCTGTTGGAGATGGATCTCATAATTTTGAGCCTCAATCAAGTGACAAGAACGACACTCGAGCTGGAATCTCCCTCTCTAAGCTTCTACATCCCACCAATGGGAAAAATTGATACCTCCATCAGATTTAATGGGCATCAGCCTGGCTACGCATCTGCCATTTTTGTCTTCAGTAGCATCACACCTCAAACTCACGATTCGACGAAGCGCCAACCAAATTCGTGACCATGATCATTAGGCTACTGCGGTCATTAATACTGAAAAAAATTCTTTTAAAGAGGAAAATATTTGTGGTGCAAAATTTGTGTCTGTTGCCACTGATGGGCTTCTGCAGTTGAGGGTTATCATCTTGGATTCATTGCCCTTTTCAAGAGGAAGATGCATTTTAGCTGTTCATTGCACAATTCTCAAACAGCATTTAACTCCAAAAACCCTCCGCGACCATTTGAATTAGTCATTACAGAATATCATATTTGCTATGAACAAAATTCGTAGTATTACTCTCAATGATCGATTATTTGGGAAACTGTGTTAGGAAAACGAAGAAGAATTCATTCACTTGCTGGTATACATTGGCTCTCCAAAAGGGACTAGCTCAACAGGATCTGGAATCTTTTCGACTCTGTGCTTGAGTATCTCGAAGAAAAAGATATAACTGTAAGAGAGAGATTACTACAATTTAATATCTATGCTGCTAATATGACTACTTTATTTGAGAAATTAAATGGAATTAGTTTTCGACTACAAGGCGACGAGCTCAATCTGATCACAACAAAATTTATTCTTTCTGCCTTCATAACGAACTCACTTTGTGGATGTAGAATTTTGATCGCAGCCAGTTCAATGAGTTTCTAATCCTGTCACTTTTGCATAAGAACAGTGAAATTCTTTTCGATAGTTCTCAAGTGTACTGTAAATCTGAGCACGATGACTTTTTTCAGATTTTTGTTGATACTTTGTCGCTGTAAGTTCCTCAATGGATCATGAGCCATTTTATGAATAATCAGTCAACAGAGGCTCCTATTCAGGAGAAACTGGTTGAACTTTCAACGAATGAAACTTCAAAAGCCAGCTTTCTAGATGGTAATTGTCTCACAAAATTTTAGCTTCAAGATATCATCAATAGTTTCTACCCTCGACTGTGGACTATCGTCAAAAATATTTTAACTACCTTCCATTTCACCTACCTCGTCGAGTGAAGATTCAATGCTGCGACGGATCTCGTTACAAACAAAAGTGAAATTGAATTCAATGGTAGGGGGGGGGGACTTGTGCCTCCATTTATCTCAAATATTGAATCGAGCATTAGGAAACTGTCTCTGAATGACATAGATACTTGAATGTTTCATAGATATTTTTCTCTTAGTATAACATAATTTTTTAATAATCTAATTTTAAGAATAAAAACATCTTTTTTAAGCATATTTGCTTTTCTTTGCATCAGTAATTATTTTAATTTTAGAAAGTGGAATGCAATAAATCTTTGGAGCAATTTTATCAAGCTAGATCAAACAAATTTAGTGTAAAAAGCAATTGAAGAAAGTTACTTAAACAATTCCCTTTATATAATTCAGTAACCCCTCCTTTTTCCCAATACCATAAAATTACAGGATTTAAGCAAAGAGGGCGTAAAAAAGCTTTTCGCTGTTTAGAAGAGCAGCAGCTTTAAAGACGTTGATAATCACTGTTACACATTGTGTATTTCCTTCACATGAAAGTGATTGTTTCTGAACAAAAATATAGACAACGAAATGTCGCGATATTAGTGTCAATGTACTGAGATAATCCCAAACAAGTAAGATATGATACGAACGACTCATGTTGAAATTTTCTTTAAAACTTTTATGAACAATAAAAATTTAAATTTTTGTTTAGATGACCCAGCTCCACTGGCCACAGGTCGGCACTGGGTGGGTCGCGAGTTGGACATGACTGTTCTAAATATTTACTGTTTAATAGGAAACATATTAATGGTGATGTTGAAACAGAACACTTTACATACCATGAGAGAACCACCTCCTTATTACCGTCTAAAGCAAGAATGATATTAGCCTCTGAGGCCATGCCAATAATAAACCCAAACAATTGAGCCATATATACTGAACTTCTCTTCATCACTGATGACAAATATTAGCCCTTCTTCTTTCTAAAGGATTAGTTTTATAGCACGAAGTAACTGCAACTCTTCATGAAGTGCTCTGAGAAATAGGTTTACACGACATGCTTCAGTAAACATGAATATTTCTTAATCGTAAATGGAAAATAAATGTAGAGACCTGTAAATGTGGAAAATAAATGTACTAAGATGCCTAAGTTCTTAGCAATTTGGTCGACAAATATTTTTTGACAGGAAGTACCTTTGAAAAGTTATTTATCTTGTAGTCGAGATAACCTGGTTGAGCGAGTAATGAGCCTAATTACCTGAAGGTCTCAAAAGCTGATTATCTTGATATCTAGGTAAGCCCTGTCAATAATGAGCCCAATCAAAATAAACTAAATGTAGTGCCAATTATGTGGTCACTCATCTACGATAACCATATTTAGTTTATGTCCATCGCTGAAGAAAAAGGCTATTCGTCTTTCCAATTTATATGTTTTTTAAACCAAATAGTCGCGAATCTCTGTTATGTGCTTTGATGATTGATATTGGCATAAAATTGTTTGCTTTTGAACAGGAAAAATCTATAGATCTGAGTACTGGGATGGTTTAGTTACTAACAAATTGACAGACAGACATCTTTTGATTTGAAGCGGCTTTCGAAAGCTGTCTATCTTGCCCTCGAGATGTTTTCTGTTGTTTTCCTGTACGCTTCCTTACAATAGATGTGATTCGTTGTGACAAAGTATTACATATACTAAATCAGCCGCATTACTTATGCTTAGAGATTTCTGAAACCTCCATTCACTTACATTTTAAAAGAGAAATTTATCAGTTTTTCAGAACTCAGCACATAGAGACAAACGATGATAATTAACTTGGAATCAAAAAACCTAATTCATGTTTTATGTTCTAGGACAATTACATTTCAGAAAAGTTACTTTGAATATACATTTTTGTTAGTTTTAGAGCTTATAATATTGATTAATATAATTGTTTGTATATTTTAGTGCAACGATTTTTCTTATTTATTCATATTTATTCTTAATAAATGTGAAAAAGAAATTTTGTCTATTATACTTTTATAATCACAATATTCTATACATCAATTATTATTTTTTTGGTCTAGAACCATTACTTAATTTATTATCCCAAAACTATTCTAGTCCAAATACTTATGATACTAACTTAATAAATATCTGTGGAATACATTTGGAAACTACATAATAATAAGCAAAAAAATGTATGCTAAAATTCATTGCAATTGCAAAAACCCCTGAACAAAAATTATAAAATATTGTAGTTCTTCAAGATAAAAGCAATATTATAATTTATCCAATAATATAATAAAGTTATATTCAATTAAAAATCTAAAGTGAAAGAATATTTATAAATAGATTTGATACTCTTGAGAAAACTTTATATGAAATGAATTAATCTTTCTTATAATTAAAAAATTTTACTATTATTTTTCTAATAGAAAAATCAAATAAGAAGCTTCAATAACTATATAATATAATTACAGTAATATGGAATATGTATAATTTATTAATATGCAATATAAAGTAAGAATATTTAAGTACTTGTTTAAAATTCACAGTATAGAAATGAATAACAATATTCATATGTATGTGTGATTAATTTCCTTTTATATTAATACATGAATATAAGTGCAGCGGAGTATTTCCAAAGAATTAAAATATTCATCATTTATACAAAAATAGTTACTAAAATAAATGTATCAAAGAAAGTAGTAAATAGCCTCGGAAGACAATAATTAAGAGTCGACGAAAATATCCAAAGAACCAATTTCTTTACACATCATCCGACCGGGGGAAAGAATATCTCCGCGAAAGGAGCTCTTTGATGACAAAAGGATTCAAAAAGGGTACCTTTGTTATCGTGGAAAAAGTACAGCTGTAGCGCATTATTAACGTTTCCGGTGGACCTGAAAGACGTATTTTAATAGAGCTTTATTCGAGATGAATTACAAGCTGTTTAATGCTATATAGATATCAGTTTCTCTTTCAATATTTTCTAAGTTTTTATTTTTTACATGCTGTTTGTACTGCATAGAAAATTAAAAACTGAAGTAAACATTGTTTTAGAATAAAGATATATTTTGTTTTAAAAATGTTTCTAAGTTATAAAGAATTTTTAATCACTTGTTTTCAAAATGATGAATTCCTAAAAAATATTTGTAACAGATAAAAAAAAATCACTCATGGATAATATTATTTTTAAATACTGATAATCGGTTATTCATTCATATAGGTGCTCTTTTAGAAATTTATATCATTAACGTTTCAAAAGTCGTATTGTTATATGTATTATAATTTATTGATATACTGAGAGATATATTTTTCATCATAAGTCCTTAATAACCTTTTTTATATATACTATATATAAACTAAATATTTTTTTTCTTTTTTTTCAATAACAATGGCAAAGATAACAAACTCTACCTTGTACAATTGCTTTTCAGTTATCATTTTCGTATAAATTGTATGTTTTCAGCAATAGACCTTTTACTTCTTCTTATACATAATATATGTGTTCAGTAAGAACTTTGATGGTATTATTTTCTACCGTCGCGATGATACTGAAGAAATTAAATAAGGAAGTTGGCAATTATACTTCTGTTTTCAATAAATATTTAGCCATAGTGTTTGACCGAAAAACAAATGCATGGCACAGATACATAATTTGACACAAGTATCGAGTCAGTCCTAATGTGCATTCATATTTTTCCTACCTTTGGAAGAAATCATATGTTGGTGAATCTCCGATTAGTGAAAAAGTGTAAAGGGTGCAGTCGGATTTCTAGTATCACAACAAAATAACACAAACCCTGAATAATGCTACTATGCACAAACGCTGAACAATGCTAAACACTAGGGCGTTAAGGGGACATAAATTACAAATGCATTTTTCAACCACAACTGTGAAATTTTTTAAAAGCGCTTTTTGCAACCAGTACAGTGAAACGACAATTCAATTGAAAGGCGATGCATATATATAAGCACATTGATATTAGAGAGACGTCATGCCACACAAACGTGTAGAATGCTCGGGCTCAGGGCTAAGGCAACTTTAAAAAAAAGAAGGAAGGATGCATTTCCAGACATTACCTGCAAGTGAAAATAAAATCATATGTTCAATAATTACTACAAGAAATATTAAAATGACTTTACTTGTGGTAGAAGCACTTATAGCACGCTTGAAAGAGAGGCGTAGTTCGACGAGTGTTTAACATGGGTCTCGAACTGACAAAAATGTAGTTTTTAGCGTTTTGAAAGACTTCTAAATTATAGGTACAGCTGTAAGAAGAATTGGTAAAATAATGGCAAGGGATGACAGGTATATCGTTCTGCAGGTTACCGGACGATATGTATCACAGTTTGCTGTGACCAGACGTCTGTATAAAGGTGGTCTATTCTCTCGTCGTACCAAGCGCTCCATGCTATTAACTGCAGACCATCAGCGGCAACTTTTATAGAGATGTCAAGAAAGCAGAAACTGGTCACTTAATTACTGGAGTTACGTTATGCTTACTGATGAGAGTCATTTCAGTCTGCTCAATGATTCTCAGTGCCAGTTTATATGGGGGGAGGTAAGGATATACTTTCATCCCACCGATATCAGAAAAAGTTACCATTGGAGTGGTCTTAGTCTGCTTGTGTGGGGAAGCATTACGTTGAAGAGACAGAACTTCAAATTTTTGACAGCGGTTCATTTATTAGAAATTGTTATTGCCCTGAAAATTATCATCACACACGTGCGTTTGTTCGAGAGCGCCATTGGTCCAGACTTTATATTTGTGATCGACAACGCACGTCTCCACATGATCTTTGTTGTTAACGAACTACTAGAAAACGAGGATATTCGATGTGCAGACTAGATTGGCTAGCTTGCTCGCCTGATTTAAATCCCTTCGAATATGTGTGGGATTCTTCGGGATATTCCATGAAGATAGAATCCCCTGGAGAACACCAGACAAATTGAACAGATTGTCTGGTGTCACCAGACAAATTGAACAAAATTGAATCTGTATTGAGTATGAGTATCATGTCACACACAGTTAGGGGAGGTCATATTCCTTTCAAAGAGGCTTTGTTAGCCATTTTCTTCTTTGTTCCATTATATATACGTACAATTAATTTTTGGCTACTATGCTTTCATTAAACTTTAAGTTTTACATTGGGTCTCTGTAGTGTGCATATCAAGTCACCCATCTGATTTTTCTAGAAATTGTGGCTCAATCTGAAGAGTTTCTAACGCTAATGTATTTCGTATAAGGCTTGGAGATTCTGAATAAAGAGGAATGGGTCTATTTCAGTCTAAAGAGAGAAAGAGTGATACCCAGCTGCGAGAGTTCAATGATGTTTCTTAGAACGACCGAAGTGTATGGCAGTCCAATAGAAATTCTACTGAGGAAGCTAGAGTAAAACTGTTAAATCTGAATACGGATATATTTTATGAAGAAATGATGAATAATTTTGAACGCACAAACAGTAGTATATGTTCCGATAAAATTAATTATCCACTTACATTCTATAAATAAAAAATACCATTCTAAAATGATAGTATTTACAGTGTTTTAAATTGTGCAATTGTCCAAATATTGAAAATAGCAAGATCTATATAAGAATCCTACATAAGTAAATTTGTAATGATTTTTTTATACCATTAAAAAAAAATTTATAGTGAAAATTAACAAAGTAGCGTGGTTTTAAGAAACTCGAAATTTATTTTTATTTTATTAGAAATCATTATATATGAAATTAAATCATTAATAATATGAAGAAATTTTTCAGTTTGCTATATTATATAAGTATCACATAAATATTTTAGATAATAGAGGTTAAATATAAATTCACTGTCTGACATTTTAACAGTTTTGTAGTCGTAAAATATATCGTTCTTTCTTTCAATACTTTCAAAAACTTTTTATACATAATATGGTTTAAATCTTGATTCCTAATAAAACTACATTTAAGAATTTATAAAATAAATATTGATTTCTTTTTGAAAACGTTAATATCCTTCTTTCAACATGCCCTGTTACGTTTGCTTTCCACTTTATACTCGTATATATATATATATATTGTCAAAGTTCTTAGAGCGTGTAACTATTCTACACCTTACCGCAACATTTTCAAGAAATCTAAAATTTTAATGAATATATATTCTGGTTGTTATAAATTCTTTTCAGCTAGCATTAAAATTTAAGCATCAAAAATTATAAGTGACTACGATCTGTATTAGAATGTTTATATTATGCTTTTTTCCAAAATTAAAATATATATATATATTACAAATTCCTCATATACTACTATAGTTTCCCATATTCTATGATCATCTTAAGTTATAAAAAAAGTTATTTACAAATATTATACGACTTTTATTACATGTTGTATCTATATAATATATTTATAACATTAATAGTAATCTGATTCATTTGACAACATAATAGCTAGTTACTTTTGCGTATGTATCCTTTGCTTGAAACTCATTATGTTGCTCTTACAATTAATTAAGATACTATTAATTATTTTATGCATATATTTAAATATATATTGAGTAATTATGACACTAATTGCTATTATTGATACATGGTTGCTTAAGTAGAAATCAAATATATTTTAAATTAATTGTCCTTTTTTTTAATATCTGCATAAAAAATTAGGGAAATAAATATCATAAACAAATATACAATTGCCTGGCCATCATTTATCTATTATTCTAATTCTGCGTCAGTATTTTGCCAACAGGTAGTATATTTCACAAACTAGTTTTTATACATGACCGAGACAGTCTTGTAAATAAATTACAGTATTTTACACAAGGTTTCATCAACTTCATTTCTATATTGCAGGATTTTTATTGCTTACCAATATAACATGATACTGGATTATACACTATAATTTTATAATTAGTTAAACATATATAAATATAAATATATTTAGATACATGCTTCCGACACATTTAGTAAGTGCATTTCATGATCACGATGTCTCTACAATGTTATGAGTTAATTACTTTCTCTCTGGATGAGCATTAAAGTCTATGGATTAAATTGATTAAGAGTTAGTTAAAGCTGATTATTTTGTAAAGTTAATTCACTCCGAATGAATGATATATAAGATAATGAGCATTTTAATCTAACTAAATTTTCTGAATATTAAATATACTACATTATAGATAAACAAATGATGCTACGTTAGAATGCGAATTATTGAAGTTGTTCCTACAATATTATAGAGTTTAAATCATTAACGTCCGATAAATTTGAACATACTTTAGACATATGTAGTTAAATTATTTAAACCATACACCGTATTGAAATCACTGATAAGAAACTCTTGATTGTTATACAATCCATGAGGAAACTTTGTTTCAATGGATATAGGTAGGCCATTGTGAATATTCTAAGTATCTCAGTTAGTGTAAGCTTCATATAAAATTAAAGCAAAATAATCTTATTAAGGATTTTAAAATATAAATTAGAAATTAATTTGTCAAAATAATGTAGCTTGTTTCTATACTATACATGATTATAAATTAAATTATTACATTTAGGAATTATAGTTTCCATCATTAAGTTACTGTTAGATATTATTCCAAAAAATACTTAAGTTACAATTAAAGAAACGTTAATGAAATGTGATAATTTTTAATTCCCTTGTACTTAATAAAATTTATAAAAACATTTTGTTACAGTAACATTCTGAAAGAAAAAAATATTTTATGTCTTGCACATTGGAATTTTTGATAGTTTCAAGATATTACTTCATCGTAAGAAATAACATAAATGACATGAAATTTAATTTTAAAAACAATTTAATTTGAAGTATATTTGCGTTATTAAAACTTTTTCTTATGTTTTATTATATATATATATATATATATATATATATATATATATATATATATATATATATATATATATATATATATATATATATATATATATATATATATATATATATATATATATATATATATATATATATATA
>BMAW01132259.1:172800-226091 GCA_019974015.1 Nephila pilipes | reverse complement strand
TATATATATATATATATATATATATATATATATATATATATATATACTTTAGCTATTTTTTAAATCTCTCTTTCTCTCTCTCTGTCTCAGCTGGTAAAAAAAGGAATTCCAGGTTACTTGCAACTATCTATATCCCAATCTAGCTCATTTTCTATTTTCTTTGAAACGCATAATCATTTATTTAGATTCATTCTACACATAATAGAAGAAATAAAAAGTTAGGAATGGAAGAAAAAAACTATCCCAAAAGAGATAAGAAAAAAGAGGCTTTTTTCAAATTCCATTGAATTTATCTAGATTCGTTTCTTCATACAACACAAACGAAACGAATTAAATTATTTATTTTCAATTTTTTAGGAATAAAACAGAGATTCGGCAGTGGAGTTCTGAAGCTGAAGCTTCAAAATGCAATCGAATTTCTCTGGAGGGAAAGGGAAGAGTTCTCTTCACATTTCCTAACTTTTTCCCTTTTATATGGTGCATGTATGTTTGTATACTCTTGCAACCCACGGGCAGTTTCAAAGGGAGCTACACCCTTTTTTTTTCTCTTTATTTTCTCTGTCTTTGCCTTTCTTAAATCGATTAGTTGCCTCTTGAAACTTAAACCTTAGAAACTGGGTCTTACATTTGTAATCAATACAAAGGAAACTTCTCTATAAGTTCACTTCTCTTCACTGAGTTAAACAAACTGACACTGTAACAATGTTTTTATAAGCTTGTTTTTCCCACTTATTTCTCTTAGATTTTCTAGAAAACAAAGCCTGCATCTGTCATGTTTGTCGAACTCCTGCATTCATCTTATGAAATCCGATGTTTCCGATTCAAACATTGTTTTCCATCATGACTTTTAAAAATACAAAATACCACTATTTCAAGATAAGAAATGCGATTTCGATGGCAAATATTATATATTTTATGTGTACACTGTTGAGCTTTGTCTTAATCTTTTTACGATATTTTTAAAAGTAGTTTATAAAGATATAAAAGCTTTTAAAATGCCAAATCAATTATTTTTTCAGTATTTTAAATTAATACTAATGGCAATACATATTTCTAATTTATTATTTATATATAGAAGTAAAATAAATATTAAATATTGTTTATTTGTTTCGCCGTTTGATCAAGCAAAGTGTCTCAATATTTGCAGAGGATTTTACATAAGTTTCTAGAATGTTTTGATTAGTTATCATTTCAAACAAACTATGAAATTATTTAGGCTATAAATACTTGATTAAATCATAATTTAACTTAGTTTTTGATAAATAAAAATATAGCTATTCTTGATACTTAGTTTACTTACACAATCTATTCCACATAAAATATTGAATTCAAATAACTTCATGAAATGGTTAGCATCATAACAATTTTATTTTCTTAAAATCATTAATAATTTATTAATAGATATATAAACCTTATGAAATATATTCATAATTTATTATTGCTTGATAAGAATAGTATTTAGAAAGTTTTCTTAATTATTGTCTTTATATTATTCTCAAACATTTTTTCTTTCGTTTTATGAACAATATAAGATAAGTGTGTAATTTTTTTAAAATAATCATATTTTCTACAGCGTTTAAATTCAAATAGTTATAATAAGACAAATATTCGAAATCCTTAATAAGAAGTTGTATACATTTAAAATATAAGCTTTTGTGTAGGTATTTTTTTAAATGTTAAAGGTAAGATTATATATATATATATATATATTGAACAAGGTAAAAGCGAATATATATGTGTACGTATATACATACATACACACACACACACACGCATATATATATATATATATAAAGAAATGTTCAGTAATGGTTCATAATTTTTTTCTAAACGTATGTCATTCAATATTAATTTCATTAGAAATTAATTTTGGCTTAGTTAAGACAATTGCGACATTTTTTATTTGATTAAGAAAATTAGTATTTTTAAAAAGAATTCCATTTATAATATATTTATATTTTATATTTTGTGCAACAATTTATAAATAATTTTAATTTATTTTGCAATTGTAAGCAAGTTCATATTTATATTATTAAACAATTTTTAAATTATAATCATTACATAAATTAACGGCTTCCAGTATACTTCTGAGTACAAAATTTTGATTAAGTTTCCCAAGTAACACCTAAGGCTTAGATTCAAAAACATAATTTTTAATACTAATGGGGAAAATAAAAAAAAAATTTTGTAAATTGAAAGATTTCACATAGAAAGTGTTGTCTTTTGGAAATTACTGAATTTTTGAAATATTGATTAATTTATGAATAATGTAAAACGAATCATGTCACGAGTAGACTTAGCTTTAAAACATGAAAATACATAATAATAAAGTAAATTTTCTATGGAACTGTATATAAATGTAATGAATTTCGGAAACTTTTTTTAACTTTCAAAAGACATTTTATTCGAAGCAATAACAAACCCTATATTAAGGATGCATTAAAAACTGAACCCTAATAGACTAATAAATATTAATATTGTTTGTACAGCCATTTTTTGTATATTAGTAGTAGGTCATCTTGGTGACATTAAAATATATAAAACGACTGGTCCTTATTAAGCTCTATCATGAAATGCTTTATGGTGAAGTTCATCCTTTCAGTTATAAATAACAGTAAAATAATTTACATTTTAACGTAAACTATTTTAAATATTGTTCTATTTTCTGTAGCAGAGATTATTATTAAGTAGATTACGATTTTCATTATACAAAAAAGTGTATGAAAAATTAAATCCAGTTCGAAATTCATCTAACTAGTCAGAGATCTTCAAGTGAAGAAATGAGAAATTCAGTTTTAATTTCCGGGACTTTAACTATAGCACAAAGTAATTCAGTCTCATATTAATTGACTTTTGTGTAGTTCTACTGCAGCGATAATAATGCACATTAAAATTGCAATCTAAAACTCAAATTCATGCAGTTCACTGTCTTTCTCAATCACGCAAAAACTTTTTTTTAAAAAAATGAAAGCATCTCAGTGATAACTTAGAGTATATCTAATATTGTGTGAGGTGATTCTTCCATTAAAAAAATTATTTTATCACAGACGAAGGGAACAGGCAGCAAATTTAAATTATATTTCTTTTTAAATTCATTGCATGTTTTCATATCGAAGTTAGAAGAGTGAGAGGCTAAGCATCATACTCATTACTTTAAAATCAACCAAGTAGCATCGCCACTCCATCATCTATAGCTTTTTTTATATCCTTGTGACATATTAATTAAAACCAATTAACATTTCTTTCGAGGAAAGCTCATTGTAGTCAATTTTCATTCATAATTCATCAGTTATTTACTCTAATAAAAAATAAAATTTATATTAACCACAGAATAAAAGGAAATAAATACGTTAAAAAGACGTACTGTATAAAAGTTACTTGGAATATATATATATATATATATATATATATATATATAAATATATATATATATTATTCTTTTGAACAATAACATAGCTTTTATGCCTTTATATTAAATTTTGTACTCACTAAATATGGCATGTTATTTTCAGTAGTTAATGTCAAATAATTAGTCATTAATAATTTATATACGTTTGGTCACAAATAAAAGAAATTAAAAATTAAAGCTTAATTTTGTAATGTTTTTCAGACATGTAAACGGATATCGAATATCAAATTAATATCAGGTAATTTATTTTATTATTATCTTTTTGGCTTAAAGTCTTTTCAGAAGCGTTGATGTATTTAAAAGTTAATTATATCAGCAGCTGTAGCTTACCACATACCTACTTAAATAATTTACCTTAAGCACAATGAGAGGGTGGTGCTGTAAATTCAAGACATGGAAAATTAATTTTAAGCTTATAGATTTCTTAAAATGTTCATAATATTTTTAAAAAGTATAATCTACTTGTTTTAATAACATAGACAATATTTGGTGCATTAAATTATTTAGATAGATCACTTAATACATAATTTGTTGTTGGAATTATTTATTATTTAGTATAAATATTTATCCACATGAAAATTAGCATTTTATAAACTATAGAGCTATACATACTAAATAAAAATTAAAAAATGCCAAATAAGTTAATTATCTTATGACTAAATACATAATAATTACATTTTTATTTTCTTGTGCGTAATATAAATTTTTTAATAAATTTTTAAATTCGCTCATAAAATGATAAAAATCCAAAGCATTCTTAGATTAGAAATAGATGAACTAAATCTTGTATCAACCGAAGCTAAAATAAACTAAATTAATTGTTTTCATGAAGAAAACTAAAGCTAAGATACTAAACATGTATTTATTTTTTAACATTAACTTATAATTTGCAGTTTGCTGACTGAAGAGTTGTGTGTGAATATTGAAAACTGAGCTCAGATAATTAGCTTAGTTAAAAATATAATTCTATCATTTAAAGCAATGAAGCTGACATAAGCTTTAATGATATAATTATTTTACCTCTTAGAGGCAATATTTTTAAAAGACTTGAGTCTAGATTTGATTTCTTGGAGCAAGCAATTCGATCTTGACGTAATTTGATGTAGTTGTGAAATAAGTCTAGATTAATTTCCGTAGGAAACATTTCCCTAAAATAATTCAACGCATGGAAAAAAATTTGTCGTTAATACTCCTTTTGTTCCTAATCTCTTACGAGGTTTGGGTTATTTCTGAAAGAAAAGAACTATGCTTCTACTGAAGAATACAGAGATTATTCGAAAATTACTTTCAAAGATTATAAAACAGTCATACAAAAATGAGCCAAGAAGATTCTTGTGGAAAGTGTCATTGGTCTCAATTATTTTACTTTTTTGACTGAGTATTTGAAAATGGGAATTAATAACCATGAAAATTTGAAACCAATTTCAGTTTGTTTTCTTTTATTCACTAAAGTACCTTATGCTATAACCAATAAGTTATGCTTCTTTTTGTGTAGAATTGCATCCATTATTTCAACTTCCTTACTCAGTTCAAACATATTTTAATAAATGAAAATTGGGCATGTATCTATGTTTAATGAATATAAAAAAGTTCTGTATACAGTAGGCTCAAATTTACAATTCTATTCTATCAATCATTTTGGGTCATGAACACAATGTCTATCATTTAGAATTTATTTTTTCTTCCTTAAAAACCTACAAACATATGCTGCATTTATTTAGAGGCAATAAGATCAGCCTTAAAGGACAAAAAAATTATCTTCATCATTATTTTTATTTAAATTTTCTTTCCAAATTATGAAAATTGTTTGAGTTTACTTTATTTTTTGAGTTCTAGGTTCTCAAAACAATATTTTTAAATGTTTTTGAGACTCGTGAAAAATACAATTTTACGGAAATTTTTATTCTAACTCTATTTTTCTGGGAGAGAAATGCACTTCACTGAATTCAAATAAATACAATGATATAAATTTCCTGATAAAATAAACATTTCCTTTACGTAAACATTAGTTTCACGAATTTGAAATGGCAGGTAGACAGAAGCTTTCAGAGTCTTCGCATAATGTTCAGAAATGATAACTGATTTGGGAACACATTTTGAGCAAGAAAATCCACTCAAATATTAATATCATATCATATTTCTTTATCGTAGTGAGATCACTGAATTTTCATATACTACTGCTAAATGTATGATTAAATTCGTTTTTCATGAACAAAACGATTTATATACTGGATTTCTTATAATGTAATGTTATTGTATAATCATAGAATACTACTATAAATTTCAAAGACGTAGCGTAATAACCAGAATTATGAACAATAACTATAATCTTGAAGGTAAGGATAGAGGCATACTTCTATATCGAAATTCTTCTATTTAATATACTTCTATATTAAAGAAGTTTTGATTTAACATGAAGAGAATTGTTTAACATTAAGAAATTTGCAATTTAAGCATATTACCATGATATTGGTATGTTTTCTGTATATTAAAGTGAACAATTACAAATTTAATTTCAGAAGTACAATAAATTTTATTTCAAAATATACGTGTAAACGTAGAAAGTACCGGTAAAATAAATACAGAAGTATTTAAATTTCCATTTTGTATTATAAATCGATTATTTAATGCATACAGATTTTTTTTCACCATATTTACTACAATAATTCATATTTGTTTCTCATTTTAGCAATTTAAATTTTTTCAAGCCGTAAATTGCAACAATAGAATAGGAAAAAAAATCCGTATTACTGGTTTTCATAAGAAAAATATATTGTATCCACTTTTAACAATCAAGCCACTATTCAACTGAAAGGAATATATTTTAACGATAAGTTACGAAAACAAAAATAACCCCGCCTCGTATTGAACATTTGCAAGAAGTACTGATTAAATAGAGAATCGTTTGAATCAAAGTTAGTTCAAGTAACATCTAATTACGCTTTATCATACATGGAAAAGGAGTAAAATGTATATTTTTATATTAAATATTTTCTTCATTTCCTTGAAATAAAAGACGAAATAAAGAATAAATTAAATACCAAATTAATGTTTGTATTGTGATATAAATATTCATGCTTTATTTTCTTATGATGAGGTAGCAAAATCTGTATTTTCGACTTGAGTTTAATTTAATGATATGATAATTCGTAAGAAAGAGAGCCTTAGGAATTGATTGATAATTTAATACGTAAAAATTATTATATTTTTGAGATAAAAAATGCAAATTCCCTGGTGTTGAAAAGTTAAGCAAAGTTCGCAAAATGCAAAAAAAGTGTGGAAATATAAGTAAATTTATTTGAAATAACTTTTAGATATCTGCAGAAGATGAAGTTTTGTCTTTAAGGTAATCATTTTAATCGATGACATCATGCATATAACGTTGCGCTTACAAATTACGGATAAACCGGTACATTCAGCATATGCGGTAAGCATAGGTTTCATACAATACATGTACAAAGGTATGTTGGTAACATATGAACAGAACGAAAGATGACACACAGACAACAAATGGACAGGTTTCCGATAGGTGAGATTGTTAGTATACTCGAATCGAGACGATTAGAAAAACGAAGTATCTCAACTTCTTAATGTGTTTTAGTGTATGACTGAAGTATGTGGCAGAGGATTCAAAATGAGAGGCAAGTTAACCAACAACCAGCACCAGGTCAGCAAAGAGTCATAACCATTCTTTTAGACCAATTTCTAGTATGAGCTCGTGGCATCAGAGGAATAGTTAAGCCAGAAATCTGGATTCAGCACTCACAGACTCCGAAGGAGTGCAAGTTTCCAAAAAAATCGTTTAAAAGAGATTCAGTCATGTTAGTCTACATGCCAGAGGACCAGCAATTTGTATCTACTTACATTTACGTATAAAACTGCTCGTTTAAACCGGAATTTTGGACAATGAGAGAATGTAATGTTCACTGACGAATTTCGCTAGTGTCTGAAAACTGAATCATCGGTTAACGATATGGGGATTGGTATACGATATTCGTTTCACCCTTGAATCATCACTAAATCCCCCATTTTTAATCAAGGGGGATCATGAAATGGGCAAGAGTCATACTGGAAGGCTGATCGGATGTCCATATCTTTGAGACAGTGTCTATAACTGATAAAAGATGTAAATATGAAGTTCTTGCGCCTTACACTCACACGTTACGAAGTGAAGTTGGTCTTTTCTTCATATTTATGGATGATAACGCTGATCGAAGAACTCTTTCAAGAAAAAAATATCCAACTTATGGCGTGGCTATTGAGTATACATGATCGGGAGAAATTTTTCAGCTCTTCCGCACCCACCAAGCTTCATTCTAGAAATATTAAAAGCTCTCATCTGGAATGTCATAGCAAGCATGCGAATTCATTATGCTGCGTACCTATTAGCTGTCGGATATGAAAACAAAGAAGAAACGGCAGCATCGCCTTTTTTATTTCTTTGTTTTTCACTTAAGTGTGGATACATGTCATTTTCTTTCACATTATTTTCTTATCTTATAACTATTTTATCCCTGTATATAACGTTTCCCAACATTCTATCTTTTTTTTTATTATAAACATAATTACCGGTTATGCTTAACTTTTGGCTATATTTGTACATGACTATATGTTATTTCTTTATTGATTACATTAGACACAAAAGTTATATATTGTTGAATATTGCGATGTGCACGTTAGTTGATTAAGACAGATATATGCTTAATCCGAAATTGTTATTTGCATATGCAGTTTTTTCAGGAATAATATTTTAATAAAAATATCATGATGTTATTCGTAAAGTTTTTAAAGGAATATAGAAGAAACTCTTCTATAATCCTTTAAAATGTACTTAAAAATATTTTTAATAAAAATATAATGATAATGTTCAGATAAAATTTTAAAGGATTATAGGAGAGTATCTTCGGAATAGTATTTATTTGAGCAAATGACAATCATAAATAAACAAAAAAAAAATCAAGATATATATTTTTTATGAAACATTTATCCAAATGATCAAGATAACATATGTTTCCTTCTGATATTAAATGATATATCTTCCAATGTGTTAAGGATCATTGTTTAACTCAATTATATTGATCTTTTTTACATCCATATTGTTGTTTCAAAATTATTAAATTCATTTCGCTTGTTAATTATAGAGAAATATAATTTTCATCATAACCGCTTATAATAACAGACAGTTTCGTCTTGGATACTAAGTTTTCAAAGTGCTACACCATTTAAATGAGTTTAATTCATACTTAATGTGCATCATTATGTATTCAAGTATTAATATATTCTCACTTAAATATAAAAAGTCATGGAAATTGCAATATATGCATATTCAGATAGCAATAACATCACGTAAAAAATGAAAATGACCAGCGCATAGTCAGGGCTTTCATTTCAACTCAAGTAAATCATGCGAAAAGTATTCTGAAGTGAATTAACATATTTTGATTCACTACGGGAACTCTACGGGAATTAACATATTTTGAACGTGGAATGCTATTGTTAACATATAAAATGGGACATTCTATTTTGGAAATTATAATGGAATTCCATATTCTTCAATGTAAGTTGTTAAGAGTATAGAGTATATTGTGATTATATAATTTCATCTCCATAAAGTAATCTGCTCTAGAAAATCAACACTACATAAAATTACAATCAATGTGAGACAAAAGACAGAAGAGTCTATAAGGACAAGACATACTCGAATTTTTTTTATTAACAACACACTATTGGTGTAGTGCTCGTGAAGATTTCGGTTAAGCCCTAGATGCCTGGGAAACCTTGCTTGGTTAGAAAAACCATGATTTCTTTTGGTAAGGGCTCATTGAATCTTTCAAGTTTGGTTCAGTTCCCACAGAATCATACATTCATGTTGTACAAAATTCACAGTGATTGTAGGCCGATAAGGGTGTGGACTATTTTTGAATGACAAGAACAAGACCTTCTGGTCAAACTGAACCAATTACTGTCAGGGAATAGTTATGTTTAGCTTATCCAAGACTATTTGCAACCTATAGAGGCTTATTCAACCTTATAACTATAGAATTTTCCATGATAATAATGCAACATGTCATTTGGTCAAATTCATTCTCGACTGACTTGAGCAACATTCTGGACAATTTCAGCTAAAGGCAATCTATAGTGGTTATCTATATCACAACTCATTAATCCTAAAAATAAGCAAATATTTAATATGATTAAAATGTCAGTTACCGCGTAAATTCCTGACGCGGCAATACATTTGCTCGGCTGTTGAGGCAACATCCCAAAATATTTTTTCGGAAGAATTTCGATGAATTGTTGAATCAATGTCACATCGAGTTCCAGATCATCATCCGGCAAAAGGTGATTCCACACGATAATAAGATGTACCCAATGATTTTGGGTACTTCAGTGTATAGTATAATACTCATTTGTGATTATGTTGTTTATTT
Organism: Nephila pilipes; assembly: GCA_019974015.1. Classification (NCBI taxonomy): domain Eukaryota; kingdom Metazoa; phylum Arthropoda; class Arachnida; order Araneae; family Nephilidae; genus Nephila; species Nephila pilipes. Next base: position 216,251 of record BMAW01132259.1, on the reverse strand, counting down.
AGTTTAATGTGTGAGCTTCTAAGAAATTGAACAAATGTTTGTTTTTAAAAAAATATTTACAAATATTGAATTTTCAATTCATATGATACATAATTTATGAATTCGCCTTCTAGCAACATTAAAATAAGTGAATTATGACTGAAGTAAAACATATTTACAGAAAATATGTTAATTTGAATATTCCCGTTTCTGTAGCTGCGTATGACAAATAATTTATACAAAATATTATTTTTTTATAGAATGCGAATATTTAAAAGTTTTTTGAAAATAGATAATATCAAAAGTTGGACCATTGTGTGTGAATATGAAATTTCTAATAAATACAGTACATTTAAGAATAAAATAAAGTTTAGTTTGGTTTCATTAACGTCATACTAAAATCAATACGAGATCTATTGGCTACGAACCACGTAATCTTAAACTTTGGTCAAGTGAAAAGATAAAGCGAAGAAAAATAATTTTGATATTTTTCCATTTGAGTAATCATAAAATTTTGAAAATAAGTAAAACGAAATGACAAATCTGAGCTCTTTAATTTTAAAATGTTTTTCTCAAAATTAGCATTTTAAATTAGAATTTGAATAACATTTTTTTTTTTTAATTTGTTGTGAATAACGCTTTTCTCATGTGTCCATTAAACTTATAGCTGCATTAGACCAAATCCCTAAATTTAAAAATTTATTTCTGTTAAATTATTTATGTAAAGATAAAAAATTTCATTAACTAAATATAATTTTTTTATATTACATTTAAGCAATACATTGTTATTGATTTCTTTCATCTTATATCTTTGGTAAATTCCATTAGCGTAACTGAACCTTCATTAGAGATATTTTTTTCTATTAATACTGAAGGTCTAAGTAGATGCATAAGCATAAACAACACTTTAACTGACACAAATCAGTAGGTTGTAAGTAATCCAGGATAATTCAATATTTAAAAGCATCATTAGAATATCATTCGCATTACATTAGAATACCACATACATTAGTATATCACTCGCTCAAATAGAACAGTAATAAAGGGAGCTCAAACTGTTAAAAAGTAATTGTTAATGATAAGTAAAACGAATATATTTTTTATCCTGAAGTTATGATAAAATGAAATACAATCAAAGGAACAAATGATGAGTAACATCATAGATATCAATACAAGCAAAATTCGATAATCTAAAAAGCAGCAAATCTACTGCTGCGAGAAGTCCTCTACTCACCCAATATGAACTCATCTGGACATGCCCCCCCCCGACTTAGAGAAAATAGATTTGGTAGGGCATCATTAGGATCAGCAATGCAAGACAAGATATCTCTTTTCCTCTTCTCTTATGTTCTTATGGTTGCGCTGGTATGAATACCAATACCACAAGTGCGCACACATATTGCAAGTAATTTGTATTACTGAGAGTATTAAGAAATTAGTTTTTCTAATGTGTCACTCCGTGATATGATGAGAAGGACCAAATTGATCATACCACCTCATGATATGGTGAGAAAGTGGTAAATTGTTTAAGAAGGACCACTACATTGCATTATATTACATTATATTCCAATATGTATATTACACTACATTATATTCCAAAATGACTTAATAATCTTAATGTATACTTTAATAATAATATTCATATATAACTATATATATATAGCATTAATACATAAAGTAAATGTACTTCAGAATGATCAGCTTCAACTTAAAAGAGGAAATTTTTTCATCGCAAATATTACTTTTGTATGAAACTGTATTTCAAACCAAGCTATTATATATCATGAGGTACTATTACTAAAAGTATCTTAAGGATATTATACTCTAGAATGTCTTCTGGCATAAATTTAGTAAAGAAAGGATGAGTAATGAGTTGCATGATCTAATTTTGTCTTAATTAGGCCAGTATGTCATTTACTAAGTAATACAGGAATTTGAAATAAATATAATTATCTAATTTGGTCATTTTATCAAAAAATAAAACGCATTAATCGGTGATTTCAGTTATGAGTCTTCAAAGAAGGTGGAAATTGATATTATTAATAAAATATATATTTTTTATTTAAACCTGAATAGAGTTCTATGGCTACATTTTAAAATACTCTCTTTGATGATAATTGATTCATATAAAAATTATAGTATTTTACAAAAAAATGTATAACATATTTTTAACCTCTAATTAAAATAATTCGAATTTGTTTTCGTAAATATAATTAGTTGCAGTTCAATAAACTCATTACTGTTTTCTTATAAAAGAAAAAATATACTTTTGACATTTTCTTAAATATCTATAATTACTTTTATCTACATTATCATTCGTAAAATAAGCAGATTAGAAATTTCTCCAATGAGTAGTATTAGTTAACAGATTTGAAAAAAAAATTCAAAGAATTTTGAGTAGTGTAGCATGAAAAAAAACTTAGTACTTTTAATTATATGCAGCTACCGATATTCAGTACAGCAAGACAAGCTCGTTTCATTCAAATGAAGTATTAAATGTTTTGATAATAAATAAAAAAAAACCTTTAATAATGTAAATATTTGCATTTTTGCTGCATAACCTGAAAATATACGATGCAATACAGTATCATTTCATTACGCTTTTAACATATTATTTAGTTGAAATATTTTTTTTAATATTTAATAATTATACATTCGCATTCTACTTATGATAACACAAAATGGCTCCTAATTAACCTTAATATTATACTAAACAAAATTCGCGTAAATTTCTACTTAAGATATTAATTTATAAAAAAATAAAATTATTTCTTATTTAAACAAATAATCAAGTCTACATATGCTAAATTAAAATACTTTTTAATACCAAACTGTTTAATTATTTACTCAGGTTATGCAAAGAATATGTTATGGAATTTAACGAGCAGGGATTAATTTAACTTGTGGTATATCGAGCAACCATATTCAGTTTTAATTTAATGACTATTTTATAATTAGTAGTAAAATAATCTGATATACACGTATATTATTTGCAAAAGTTGATATACGAAAATCGCAAAGAAATCTGGATCCTTAAAATTTTTGAAAACAATATAATTTATACTCAAAGCGATTTTGATAACTATTTATGTTAAGTCACTTAAAACTCACACTGAATTTCTAAATTAATGCAAAACTAGAATTCAGAAACTTTTGAAATTAAAGCTTTGTGCGATGCTTAAAGAATATTTTCAGTAAATGACTGGGCACTGTTAAATTCTAAAAGTGCAATATATAATGAAAAATTTCGTATTCAAATATGTTCAGAATCAAAGAGTTTAAAACTCTGATGCCAGTTTTCAAAGGAGAAAATTAGAGGTAATTTCAATTTAAATTCTTGAAATTCTAAATAGTTCTGTTGAGTAAAATGTCAATTATCATTTCTTGTTGGTAACTTTAAGCATACCTATATTTTTGAGACACTCAGTTTTCATAAGAAAAATTGCGGATTTAATTTAATAGGCTTTAAGCGAGAACAAAATTTCCTAGGAACGGTTAAATTGAATGACTTTTTCAAAAAAAAAATATACAACAAAGCGGTGAAAATTAACTTTGCCAATGCTGTCACTAAAATAGGACTTTTAAGAAAGGTTTTGAAGAGTAAGTTGAGAGACAGAAATCTTAATCCAAATGCAAGAGATTTAAGAAAAACAAATTAAGTCTTGGGCACAAGAACAAATCAAAATCGATCTAAGACTTTCCTATCAGTTTCGTTCACGTACAAACGAGGATTTCATGCCGATAGATTTCAAAGTTTTGTCTTCCTTTAAGAAATGAAATTGACAGTATGGGGAAACTAGAGTGAGAAAAAACCTATGGCTTGTATGAATAGCTAAATGAATAAATAAAATAAAAAACATTCCCCCATTCTTTTCAATTTCTTGATTTTATTAAAAGACCCTCAAAACAATACATATTGTTGTTTTTCTTACTCTACTTTAACCTAGCAAAAGACAGAGATGAATACGCTGCGAAGTTAATATATGAATATTTCTTTATAAAAATCAATTTCATAAAAAGAGCGAAACTTTTTTGCATTATTTTTTTATTTTCGTACTTGAGACTTTTTCTTAAAGGAAAATGATTTGTTCAGATAAAAGTATTTGTAAAATTATTTTTTGTTTACATTACAAAGAAATTATATTTTTTTAAGTTGATATTTATATATAATACATACTGTTGAATATTACATCTATTACTTTTGATATGTTTGACTTAAGGAAGTCGTAGAATGAAATAATCTGCAGTATCATAATGTTTTAATTATTATCCAGGGTTTAATATTTAAAGTAGCAAATTTTTAACTATAGCGGAATATCGAAAGGAGTCTTCATCATTATTATAAATTATTGAGATAGATACTTCCTTTTTATTTATTATTCTCAAGACTTTACTTCATAGACATCATTCAGAGTTATACATTTATCTCAGAGTTTCTTGACCTTTCAAAGGCAGTCATTATAGAATTCAGCAAGCTGAATTTATCTTCTCTATACTGCAGGTTTCTTCAATTTTCAGCTTTTTGAACCAAACAAATCAAACTTAATAGTAATAATTTACGATATTATTCTCACTGGGATGAATTAATGTGCAGAATAAATTTATCAAGATATCTTAATTATTTCTCAGTATTAATAAACACATTACGATAACACCACATTGATTATATATATATAGACCTAAAGATGTGTCAGTGTAAACTTAAACATGAAATATTCTTAAATGAAAATATGTTCACTGAGTAACGAAACAATAGCCAAAGAAAATTTATTCGAAGAAAAAGAAAATATATTATATATTGATCAGTTATTCAAATTACTCTTTCAATAGATATAATGAAGTTTTTTAATCCCATCATTAAAAACAATTCTCTAAATGTATTAGAGAGATAGAAATGTTATTTAAAGTAAGTTAATCTTCAACGACAATAATAAATGATTAAAAATTGAGTGAGAGTATGAAAACATTTATTAGTCCAAAAACAAAATAATTACAGATTTCAATAAAATATTGGGCCGCCATTAATTCTGATGCATTCTGCAACACGTTGGGGTATGGATTCCTATATGACTTTAACGGTATCTTGACTGAGTTCATCCCATACAGATTGAACTTTTGCTTAGAAATCTTTCAAATTTTATTATAGAGGAGAAGTCTTAACAGAGAGGCTTATAGCATACCCTAAGTCTTCTATGAGTTACAAGTCAGTCTATGCTACTGGCCACATAATAACATAAGTTGCTGCGAAACAACCTCTTTATATGACAGTGGTACGAGAAGAATGGAACAGATGTTTCTATAGAAATGGCCACCTGTCAAAGGGCCCTACCCTATATACCATCAAAGTGGTTATTTCGATGACTAACGGAGAGGGAGAATTGTATGAAATTTCACCTGTATCATTACACCCTGCTATCTGGATGCATGAAGTGTGACAACAAATCGTCCATCATTGAGTTAACCGTGCTGCCAACAACCACAGGTCTGGTTATCATCCTCAGCAAGACAAAAGCGAGACTCACAACTCAAGGTGACCTGTTGTCATTCTGCATGGCTACATGCTAGCTTTTCATTGCTCCATTGCACTCTTTGGTGACGTTACTGTGCAATGACGTTACTGTGTTGTCACGTAGTCCTTTAGGAACTATTTCTATAAGGGCCTATGTGCAAGCAATCCAGAAGAATGTTGCCATCTAATAATACTGATATTTACAAGACACTGTTAACATAATATTCGGAATAATGGCAGCTGGTGTGCTTAACGCTTGTTTGTAATCTTCTCTAGTTGCTATCTTTGTAACTATTGTAGTTCCTGTAACTATTTTTCACGAGCGATACCTTCCACATATTGAACTTCCACATATGATGATGCAACATCTGTGCAACCGATAAAATACACAACATGAAGAAAGGACCATCAACCTATATGCTTTCCCTACGATATTCTCAAAGTTATATAAACTGCTTAAATTGCTCTCGTTTTCTTCTCAAATCCCCTTAAGACTTCAAAGCGATAAATTAAACTCGAACAAACTAGTTAAAATAAAAATTACACACATTGAGAGAACATTTTAAAGGATTCTTAATGACGAGATAAATAATGCGTTTGCGAGATTTACATTTTAATCACCTGCATATCTAACAGAGATGAAATAATTTCTTTATAGGCATTCATGAATTTAGCTTCTTTCCAGATGAAACTTTATTTATTATTATGCTGCGTATGAAATATGATTAGATCATTTTGATTTTATATAAAATAAAATAAATCAAATGTAATTAACTATTAGTCCTTAGAAAACCCTTTTGTATTCAGAAAGTCCATCCAAAAATAAACTGCTAATATTTATGAAATTCACCAAAGTTTTATTATTTTAATTCATTGTGAAAATTGTAATTACTTTTGCATTCTTAATAATTACAGTTGTGCCAACTTTGAGTGTAATTGCAATGTTGCTACGTTTGTAATTATCATTATGTCACAGTTATGATTACAAATGTAAAATTTCTGATTCCAAAAGAGCAAAATATAAAACAACATTCCAGTTCATTTTAATCCTATAGAAATTTAAAACGATTGTAAAATGTTAAAAATGAAGGATTTAACTCACAACCAAAGCGCTTATCAACTGTCCCAAGCCAAAAACTATTCTATTGTTCTTACCTATTTATTCAAGGCAATAATTCTTCTTTAATGAAAGTTAAAATCACCCAAAGGACTATCACGTGATAAGGACCAACCATTTGTTTACAGTGTCTCCAGCCTTAAATGCGACGTCTAGATAAATGTGATGCCACTTATAGTCGCATTCCCTCGATTTTCTTAGCACTTGTTCACAATGTCTTCCTATCTCTGAAATAAATCTCTTTTCTCGTGGAAGCGAAAGGGTTTGCTCCTAGAAAGATAGACTATATAATTAATCGAAATATAAATTCGAGTCGGCTGGAATCGAAATCCCTTATCTGGCATCCGTTTTCACAGTCACTCTTTGGACTGAGAAAGGAAACTGTCTTGATAAATAGTGTATATGATTTCATGAGTAATATATGGATAGGGTCACCGTTTCCATGATTCTATAACACAAAAGGTGAAATCTTTAGTTTTGACATAAAAATAGGTTAGCCTGAAGTATAGTCAAAATATTTTTTTTTAATTTTTGTCATTCTTTTTAGACTTCGGGTTTCAGAAAATTATGACTTTTAATCTTGGTTTGACAAATTATAAGCTTATTATTAAATAAAACTTTTTCACATCAGAAGTAAGAAATTTATTTTAACTAAAGATTTGTTTAATTGAAATCATTGCTTAAAATGTTTCAAAAAACATTCAACAGATAATACTTATTACCTGTCCATTTATTTACTTACTTGGATATTTAACTAATTTTGTCAAAAATTATTCTTGTTGTTATGCTCATTAGCTGATATAATCAGAAAGAATAAATAACTCTAAAACTCATCGATCATTTTCATATCACACTTGCTTAAAATATAGTATTAATACTGAAAATTTCAGATTGCATTATCAAATTCATACTTCATTTTCATCGAATTCTTAAGAGCCATGTATTTGAATTACTAAAATACCTGAGCAAGCAAAATATATTTAACTGTTTTTTTTTTTTTATTTTCACTATTGATGTCCAATTTTTTTTCATTGCTAATGTCTATTGTATGAATTTTTACCCTTACATACTGTTTAAGTACGTGTATCATAACAAGCTAGTAAGTAATAAATATAAAATTTAAAAAGTAACATGGATAATAATCGAAATAATTCCAAGCAGCTGAAATTTGTTCGGTTTTTTAAAGATATTTGCTAACATGTAATTAAATTGCTGGAGAAATCTAGTACTGTGGGAAATTATCAGGAGGAAAAAAACCTTTAAAAATGTGTTTGTAGGCACATTTAATTTTTTAATTTAATTAATCAACATTTGAGAATAATTTTTTTTAAAAAAATTACAAATAATTCAGCTTTCAGTTTTATTTCAATGTTCACAAGCATTAGTCTAAAAGTTTTAACTTAAAGATCTTAGGATAACTGGGTGTTTATTTTAAAATTCAAATTTATAGACAGATATAAGGAAGTTAACGTTAGAGTTTCCATTAAGTGATAATTATCTACTTCGTCTTTATTTCTCCTTATAATTCATTTTTTTATTATTTACTTTATTTGTACTTCTTTAATCTTAGTTTCAGTCCTTTATTCTGCTTATGAAGGAAATCTAACGGGAAAAATGGAAGAGGCAAGTAATTAAAAATTACGATTTAAAAGAGATATTTTTAACAGTTTTGTAGATAAAAATTATTTACCATAAATAATAAGCGAATGATTTATATAGAGTATTGTACGAAAAACATTTAGGACTATAATTATTGAAACATCTTAATTTTTATATTCTTTAGAAGAAGTAATAAGTTAAAAATACTGAAATCCCATATGAAAAGAAAAACTAAACTATTTCATTAATGTTTATCTTATTTCTTTCAATTTTCTTATATTGATACTTTGTGAAAATTAATAAGTGAAGAAATCAAATTCATAAGTATATTTTATATTACAAGTGTATCAACTATTCATTGAAACTTAAAACTTCTAGAAATACAAAAAAGTTGAAATAAAAAATTTCTTATCTTTAAATACTTATAATTTGAGAATTTGATTTAAAATCATAATGGTTTAATTTTTTATCATATATTCAAAACGTAAATAAGATCATAACGAAATTCAAAAATTGTGGCAAAAAAAAATCTATGAGTTATGTCTTCTAACCTAATAATCCCATATTACCTACAATTTCAATAATTTGAAAATGTAATTTATCCTTTCAGTACAGATACAAATTTCAAATTAGTACTTGCATTTTAAATAATAATGTAAGCAAAGGTGGGTAGAAAGAGGATTTTAGTAAAAGTAATCAAATTTTTGATAACTCTGTACATACGATAAACTGAGGAAATGGTTATTAAAAAGTTATTTTTCCCAAAATTATTTTATGGTTGACGAAATGCAATAATTAATTCATTACAATGAACTTACGAAACTTTAAATATATAATAAAATTCTCTGTTTCATATTTAAATTATTTGAGCAATGGAGAAAATTCTGTAAGAATTTTTTTTCAAATTCTATAGAAAAGAACTAACTTCTTGATTCCCTTATGGTATTAATGTTATTTATTTTATTGTTACATATATTATAAAAGCATTCAAATTATAATGAAGAAGAAATCGAATGCATATTGTACAACAAATACAATGCGAAAGTCTAATGTGTAAAATATTTAATATTCAAAACATAAGAGAGAATAATATTTTTGAGGAAAATTACTGCAACCGTAGGATTAATTCAAAAGTAGAAACAAATTATTAAATAAACATTTCTGTAAGCTACAAATTTCACAAAAGCTCAACGCGATGCATAATTTTAACATAAATGAATATTCATAAATCTATTTAATTATAAAAATGATGTCGTAAATTTACATGTGAATGAACTGAGTATTTCATCTAAATTCCTTAAGGATCGAAACTTCCCCATTGCACAAGTATAACTAAAATCGAAGAATGGACAATTTGTACATTATTTTGCAAAAATAAATTGAATGAAGCCTATGAAAAGTTTGTCGTAGTGTAGTTTTAGTCATTATATACATTATTCAAAGTAACATAAATACAATCGAAGCCAAGCTTTGGAAAACTGGATATTCTACAAATGTTTTGAAAAATATTTTATAAAAGCAGTGAAAGATATCTATTAATTCTCTAAAATTTTTCCATTGAATAAAATTTAATATGCTACATAGTCTTCATATTTATATATCTTTACATTATTTTTTCAAAAATAACTTTAAAATTTGGAATTCATCTCCTTCATTTTCGGTAGTATACTAAAATGAAATCTAAGAATGTTTCAAATGTTTAACAAAACTTCATTTTAGATCAAAACTTAAAAACAATTTCTCAAATGGTTTCCTTTAAATTTTAGATTCAAGTTAAATGCGTTAACAGAAAAATATTTTCTCAAATTAGAATGGAAGCAAGTATAAAGGCATTTTAATAATTTATCATTATTAAGAAGCAAATTTTAAGTGAAACATTCAAAAAATAACTTATAAAATTATATATAACATGAAATAAATCTATGAAAATATCTTGTGAGAAATATTTCATTTTTATCGTATACTTGTGCATTTATTCCCCCGTAATGGAAATAGCAAAAGTAGACTCGGTCTGCATTTTTATTTTTTTATTTTTAATGTACTAGGTTACATGCTATGTTCGCCTTATTCTCAATCATAAGAACTGATCATAAAACATTTGCAGTTCACGTTTCCTGAAATATCTTTATTTTTCAATGTGATATTTTGGAGATTAACTATAGTACTAAAATATATTCCACATTATCAGTTAAATTAATACTAATATTAATCTTAGATTAAAATTCAATTTCTGAAAAATGTAGAAGTTTTTTTTTTTTTTTTTCATTATAAATTCCCTGATGTAGTAGTATTATATTTAGATGGAAAAAAAGAGTCACCCTTGCATTTTTAGTGGTTCTAATAAATGTTTTTATGTTTTGATAGAAGCAGAAATGTATTTAAGCGAATCATAAGTATTATTTTGAATATTTTTTTATTTAAATAAAATTATTGTAATCTTTTAGATATAACTTTGCACCACAAAAAATATTTAAGCTATGATTAAAATATTTTCATCATATTCTGAAAAAAGAAAAAAAAAACACTTTTTATGCTTATTTACCGTTTACAGAAATTGTGGTCTTTTTGCTCACATTTTATATTTCTTTCGTATACTTTCTGTGTCTAATGTTTTTAATTCATTTGATTAAATAATGAACTCTGTAGTTTGAGGACTAAAATTATTATACATAGAGAGACAAAATACCTTTAAGAATCGACTTTTAAATTTCAACATTTAATTTATTGGTTTCGGTATGGTACTTAGGAATGATAGTTATAACATAACTATGAATACAAACACTTATTGATTAAACGTAATTCATCACAATTGTAGAATGACTATGAAGCAAAAGATCACTTTCGGGGAAAGTTAAACTGCTTGCCTTATTTTTCATTAAATAATGATTCAAACATTATATTTTTGAACATTTAATCATTTTTTTCTATTGCAATACATAGAAAAGGGGGATGCGTTTCTTTTATTGTATTTCTCAAGTTAGAAATCCATCAAGCGAAGAAAATGTGTCAAAATGACTTACTCTTCAGTCTTTCTGAACGGTACAATATACTAACGGTGACTGGCTAACAGCTTCCCTTTAATCAATAACTCACCAACTTTAATGGTTCCATTGATCTTCTAAGATGTGTTATTAATTACTAGCAGCTGGCTCGGAAATTAAGTTTGTCTATAGTGGCAACGGTTCTCTAGATGTTCTCCCTATCTTACTCATTAAGGCACCGTGTTTTAATGACTTCTTCGCGCTTTAAATATTCCTGTTCTCTTTCTTCGCCCCCTTTTCAAATTTTATTGTAAAGAAAGCTCCCGATTTTTTTCTCTCTCACACTCTCTCTCTCGTTCTTTCAACTAGCAAAGGCAATTTAATTTTATTTTAGTCTCAGGTTCGTTGTAATTTTCTTTTTTTTTTAAACTCTTGCTTCTCTTTTAACCTGATTTATTCTACTTTACGAGGATAAGTGAATCAAATCCTAAATTATACGTTGGGCTATTCTTTGAATGCTTATAATCAATTAATTTTTTATCCTCGTTTTTTATTGTAAATATGAAACCAGGCTAATCTAACATTACCGATTAATCTGCATCTGCCGATAATTAAGAAGTGCACCAAAGGATTGTTTTCTTTTCTCGATAATATTGGAGACTGTCGTATGAATAAAGACTTAAGCTCCTTTTACGCTGAAAAAATATTTTTTTCACTTTTTTATTCGTTTTTGTTTTTATTTGGTTAATTATTTAGATAATAAAAGAGAACCGAGTACTAGCTGAAATGTTTTTATCGTGGCTCGAATTTAGGATTGACTTTGATGGGGAAACGTTTTATTTTAATTAAATCCGATTTATGCCTCTTCCAATCGGTTCTTTATTAGCCATTTGAGAAGCTACCTGTCACATTGTCTCAAAATGGAATGTCTTTTTCCGGTGGGCATCACAATTTATCTCCATGCTTCATGCATAAATTATCTTATGCTGCAAGGTTTCAAATATGGTAGTTAGTAGTTAAATTCCTCATTTGCATTGGATTTTAAACATCGATTAAGCATTTTATTTGGGTAATTATATACTGTGTTTCAATAAATATGTACTAGATTACAAATTTTATTATATGGTTATCTTTCGCCGCATAAGTGGTTATCGGTTTCGATGCGGGAAAATTTTGCGAATAAATATTCTGATGAAGAACTTTTCACACAAACATACATCGCATTCAGATATTATTTTTCTAATTTTCTTTGAATTTAGACATGAAATTAATGTTTTAGAAACTTTATCTTAATAATTTTATATTGCACTACAGTAAATATAGAGTTAATTGCTAAATGAACAAAATAATTTATCACTTTATTTTGCTCCTCATATAAGTGATTATTGTTTAGATGTATGATAGTGGTTTCAATATTTTTTTATGAATCTATTTTGAACATGTATGAATAAAATTAGTTCCAGAGAACTAAGTTATTTCTTACATGACAACAGTAAATTTTATAAATAAATGATATAATCAATATTTGTAATTTTGTCTCTGTAAAATTCAATATAAACTTAAAAAAATGTCTCTCGGATTTGAATTTTGAATGCAAACAAAGCAAGAAAATAAAATATTTCCAGATTTACAATTACCTATTCCTTCTTTCTCCTAGGAATATATATTTATATAAATGTATAAGGGATATCTTTCATCTAATAAGCAGAAAATAATTTGTATGAATTAATATATGAATTTATTGATACAAGATGTTTAAAAAATAAAAAGGAAAAAGAATAATTAACAGATATTAATAAAAAATTATAAACAATATATATTTTAACACAACACCGAAGATGTGTTATTAATACTTATTTTAAGGCCTATAAAATCTTTCATTTTCATTTTTGAATTTACTGTTTGCTTACATTACTTTTAAAAATCAATGTAATTTATCGTATTGTATTTTTATTTATACATTTGTATTAGTGCACGCCATGAAAAATGAGAAAATATGACTTAAATAAATTGAAACTCAAGAAACTCATTTACAACTCCTTTTGTATACACTTTCAGAATTCTGACCTTTTATATTTTATATTTTCCTAAATTTTTACTCGAAATAAATCTATTCCTAAGTTATTATGGTGAAACTCATACATAATTAAACAGATGTATCTTTTATTAAGTTTAGCGAGGCAAGTGAATTAGGTCTATATAGAAATAGTATTATGTGGTCAAATGTATGTAAGAAATCGGTAAAAAAAATAGAAATAAGAAATCAAACTTAAATTTTTCTTATTAATGTACTAATCATTTAAATACAGAAATAATATTCTCTAAATATTTATTCTATAATGGAAATAATGAAAGTAGATATATTTAAATAATATAAAAGGTTAAGTATATTAATTATATTTTGAGTGTACATGTACATTTCTCTCAAATAGTGTTAAATTATTCAATGCAAAAATTTGTTGTTGCTATAAAATTGTAAGAAAAGAAATGAATATAGCATCAGTATACTTCAACAGAGATATTAACAATCTATTACCTAATATTTTGAATAATTATCTACTTTAGTATGATTTATCTAATTTAAAATCGTTTTCAAATTAATTTAAGAGTATTAATTACATTTATAACTCTTAAAGGAAAGTGAAAATTATTATTCTTAAAATACGGAATAACTTAAACTTGTGAAAAGAGTGATTTTTTTCTGCTTTTCTGTCACTCTTCCAATTATCATATTCATCACTAAGAATAATTAAGAACAGTTCGCCTAAAATTTTGGATGAACATATTCAGATTTTTTTTAATCGGCTAATTGTGCTACACTCCAAAACTCATTTACTCAGCTTAATTCATTTCAGAATTTATTAATTCTAAAGGAAAACATATTGTTTTAAAGGAAACCTCATTTTGCTATTCAACAGTTTCAATCATATGATACCATCTGATATTTTTCTCAAACCTAATTAAATCCCTCATCACAATAAAAGCATTTTTTTTATCCGTAAAGATAATTTTTCTTTCATTCCTTTAAGAATAACTTTCAAATGAAAGGAAGGTGTTAATTAATCTTTCATGGTCCATGCAGAATAAAATGGGTTATTTTGGGAATATCTCAGCCATACTTTTCATTCTTTTGTTCTGATACAATAAATTGATGCATATTTGAATATGAAAAAGGTGGGGATTGTAATTTGTTAAAAGGAATGCAATATTGACTCAAACGCACTAGTCTTATCTTTTTTTTTTTTCGTAAATAATAATTCTTAATGCAAGAGATAAGAATCACCCTATTTAATCATTCTAATAACTTACATGATTGAAATTTAAAGTAATGATTTAATAATTGCTGCATTTGCATCTTTTGGAGAAAATAATTTTCCTTTTTAGTATATGTGAAATGGCTTTCTTATTTAACAGTATGTATGAATTTTTAATCTTCCTTTAATGCAATTTGTTTCCTTAGTTTACAGTCATGCTAATACGCTACATCATTGTTATAAACTGGTCAAATATTAAGCGTAAATAAATTTAATTTACAGTTTTCTTATATAATAATACATAAACTTAACTATAAGCTTCTTATGAAATATTGATTATGTTATTTTACATCCAAGATAATTAATCAAATTGAAAAGCAATTTTAAAAACTGTAGAAGAAGTTTTGTTTATAAGTACCCTTAAATTTCACATATATTTTAATTAATAATTAAATTTAATATAATGTAAAATGTATGAGTATAAATTTGTTTGAGTGCAAATGAATGAGTATAAATGAAAATATGTGAGCATAAATAAAACTACTGTCACACAAAGTCTTATATACATTTGGCCTTAAATATGTTTCATGAAATATTCACTTTCGATATTATTCGGTATTTTTGTATCCGAAGCTCCCATATTGATCTTAAATATTAATTTCAGCACGTACTGTAAAATTTTGAACAGTTTTGTTCATTAATATATGCAGATAAATTTTAAAAACTTGATCATTGTGGTGATACAAATTAATTATTTTTTTACCAAAAACTTCTTTTTTCTGTTCCATAAACATTGGTTTTACGATAAGAATTTTTTACCAAGGAAGGCGTATCTTATTTTGAATGATATTTTAAATTCTTTAAAACCTTTTGATTTATAATAATATTTTTGACATTTTTCAGAAGTTATTCTTAAATTATGTGTCTTTAAGCCAGACACATAATTCTTCAAGTAATTTATACTTACTGAAGAGCAGACTAATCATATTTCTTAGCAAACAATTAAAAAAAGGATTTATAATTTATACGTAGAAAGCGGCCATGGAAGCCCTGTGTTCAAGTCACAAACTAGTAGGCACACATTTTTAAGTTTAGCTTCGAATTTAAGTCACGGTTTCTCTAAAGACTAACCTAAGCAGAGATAAACTCTTTGAATATCTCTATACGATATACTGTTATACTGGTTTACATATATACTGTTTCAGAAATATTAGATACATTGCCAGTAGTCATCATATTGTTTCTAAGTAAAGTTAATAAGCTACTAATTATTCAATAGCTATAGAAAAGATATATTTACCCTTCAACTAATTAACATCTTAAATTGGCAAGTTACTTTTTTCAATCTATTGTAACTGCTCTATCCTTTCCAATTATTGTATCTTTTTTTTCAATTAATTACACAATTGACTTCGGATTTGAGCGTTAATAAAATCTCATTCTTACAAACAGTATTGTCTTTTAAGATATTGAACTTCAACACAGCTAATTCCCTACCCGTTTCTTTTTCTGTAAGACGTGGCTAAGTCAGTAGAGTGAAAGTTACACAAGGAGCATTTTCTTACTCTATCAAAAGAAATACGATTGCCTATCCTCTCGAAGTGGTCAGGAAAGGGCCTGGTCCCTTAAGGTTTGTTCTTGACAAATGGGATAACATTAAAAGCCAGGGATGTTAGCTGTGTGCCGGTGGTAAGAGAACTAGTTCCATGTCAGCGAAGACCTGAGAACACAGGTCCTTTGGGATTCCTTTGGTAGATGGTCCGTTTCTAGTTCTTTTAATCCACATCTTAGTGAGTGGACAAGACAATTCATTCTCATAGTATACTGAAAGACTGCTGTGTTAGTTCCAGTAAAGGAAAGGACACAATCGGTGCACTCGGCGATGCGTATAAACAACAGAATTTTTTTCCCTTTCTTTTTCATTGTTTGTGTACAAGCTATTGAAACTTGACAAGTTGATAGGTAATGAATCATTTTAGCGGTAAAGAATTGAATAAAGCGGAGAAAGCCTTCAGTGGTTGCCTTTATTTAATAAAATTTTTCATGTGTTTTATTACATTTTTTCTTTCTTTTCAAATCGGTCAGATGCTTGAAATTTAGAGTTATAAATTTTATCAATGTTTTAAACATGCAATAAGATATTTAGGCTAGAATTAATTTACGAAAATAAAAGTTAATGTGATATTTTGTGAATCGATAAGATAAAGAGGAGAGTTTTAAATACTATTTCAATGATTTTTTATCTACTTCAATTTGTTTTCAAACCGTAAAATTTCTTAAAATTATTTTTATATATGTCCTGGAAAACATATTTAAAGAAATAAATCCAGTCTAAAAGATATTACTTGAACTTTTTATCAAGCATATTTTTGGGAAAACATTTTTGTTCATTTTACATTTTTAAAAAATGTAATTTTGCAGAACATTACCAATGAAATTTTCCTGGGAATAATTTTTCTGGTAACATTTCCACTAATATGTCATGTTCCTTGTAGAAACTCTTATTCATTCATAAGCATCCTTTATTATAGATAAAGACATTTTTCATTCAGAAGTATCCGGCATAATTTAAAATTAATAATAATGTGATTAACTGAGTTATAATGTGATTATCTTCCTTTACATCGGTATTTGTAACGAAAATTCTTTAAATATGTTGCATGTATGTAAATGATAGCTTAAAAATTTTGATGGATCATTAATTTTAGAACTTCTGAATATAAGTAACAAAATAATTACGATAAGTAGCACAAAACGATAGTTTTGTTTTCCTTGTACACTATAATCCACTAAATTCTAATCATTAATTTATTACAACACCTTGGCGGGTAAATTCAGCTTAGAGAAGCTATACAAGACATATACAAGCATTCTTTAAACATGATAAATAATTCTAATGGAGAAATGTATAGTGTCAAAGCATCATTAGTTTATACTGAATAAATCCTGGATAGAACATTACCTTTAATGCAAGCATACTTTTGGCAAATTAATGATAGACGGAAAGAGAACACGGATATGCTTTTAACAGTTCTACTTCGATAATTTAAAGTTTTTGAAAAATGTTTCACATATTTAGAGGAATGATTATTTACTAAGCTTGTATCAAAATATCGATTCATGTATCTTTATTTGATAACGTTAAGCTTGTGGATATAAACACAATAAACATAAAAATGTTCTTTAAAAAAATTATGAGCTTATTTATACAAGGAGTATGTTTTTATAATTGATTTGAAACGAATATAATATCAGATTATATTATTGTAATCATGGTCATTATATCAATGAATCAATTTGCCCATTTATCTATCCTTATTACATATTTACCAAAACCCAAATCATATGCTATAGTCATTAAGAGTTGAGGATTCTCTAACACTCATCAAGCTATACAACAAAAACAATTGTTTGTGTATAAATTTAGAATAGAATTTTGTGACATATGTTTATATAAAATTTGTCTTATAGACGCATGATAATTTATTACATGATTGAGACCAGAATGACCAATGACGTTTAGCTCTTAAGGTAACTATTTGTTTCAAATTCATACAATAAGATTAATATGATAAAATATTATTACAATTTTAATATAAAATGAAATTTTGTGCAGAAACTTCAAAATTATTCTACCTATAATTTTAGTACTAAGGTTATAAAATTATAAATGTATAAACTGAAGTGAAAAATACTTACGAAACTTTTGTCAAGTTTTAGTATGCAGAAAATTCAAAGCAGTTTTTGAAATTAATATAATAAACAAATTAATCAGAATATAATCTTAAATTTGTTAGTATAATCCATAACTTTTAACACTTTCAAACATTAATTTTATCATTCAAGGAATTCTAAGATTTTTCTTTTTCCGAAACTACTTCACTTTAAGCTATAAATCTAAATTTTTCAATTAATTGTCTGATATTTACATTCATAGACATATATTAAGAGATTAATAAACAATTTTTTCATTGATTATGATACTATTTTTCATTGTTGTAAATCAATTATTACTTTTCAAATTATATTATTTGTGTATCTTTCCTTCTTGCATATTTAAGAGAATGTGTTTTACTTAAAGTAATCTCTTACATTTTCTGATTTTTTTTTACTTCAATCAATCATTCTTTATATATTATACATTATGTTTGTCAGTTTCATACTGAGCTTGTAACAGCCATCATTTTTCAAAATAGTATTCCAATATTTCATGTTAAAATACAACTGTGATTCCAAAAACGAAGCATGTAATTTAATTATAATGAAACGCATCCTACTTCTATTATTTAAGGGCAAATTGTTCCATTTGGCAGCCTATTAAAATGTAGAATTTGCATAGGTTAACTACTTTTAAAACATGGAGATTAATTTCCTCATTTTGACTAAAATAAATTTGTCATTCTTTATGTTCATTTGTTATATAAAACCTTTACGTTCTCAAATATAAATAACGATATTGATGTGGCTTGTATAATGCTTATCTGAGTGAAAAAGAATTAAATACCATACAGAAATTCAGCTCAGAGTTGTTAATTTATATATGTAAAGAGAAAAAAATCCATCCTTATCTAAAACGAGATTTTTATGGTTTCATATAATCCTTTCCAACATGTTTTTATTATTGTTCAGCTAAGAAGAAAGACAGATGAAAGCGAGCTTATTTATCTGTGATTCTACATGATGTTGCAGTTCATAAAACCAATTAGTTACTCAAAATATTCGAATGAATGTTCTTTAAAATATGTAATGACAATTTAATAGTTTTATCGTGTAGTCAAATTCTAAATTACTAGAATTAATTCTATTTCAAGAAATATTAACTGGCTGGCTGACAGCTGATTTAGTCATAAGTATCAGAGGGAATGCTGCGTCATTCAAGTATCTGTTAGATAAATAAATGAGTATAAATGTATATTATGCATTTATATTCAAAGGAGCTAAGTGTGGTATAAATCATCATTTAATGTAAGTTTCTTTAAAACTTGTCTGATGCATGTCTTATTCTGTAGAGAGTTTACTTAAAAATCATTAAAAAATATATTTTGTCGAATATTTGTAATTTGGTACAAAAACATTTCACTCATAAGATTATATAACATTTTAAAGAAAGGACTTCCGTTTAAAACTTCCAGTAAAAAAAGAATAATGTATCAGCATTTTAGAATGACATCAATTTTTTATACATATCCGGAATACTTTGCTGGTAAAAGAAGTGTAAGCAATTATACAGATGTGCATAAGTCATTAATAGGCTCCATAAGGAACAATGTATACTAACGTATTTTTCACATACACTTATGGCAAACTCAATAGCTGAATGAATAATAATCTCAAACCACTTATATAATTTGGAAAAAGATTGTCAACTTAGAGCAAGAGAATCTTCTCAAAGCACTTTGTTTATATTGAGAAAGTAGTAGCAATGTTTCAGAATTCACTTAAAAATTCTTAATGTAGTGCAATATTTCTCAACCTGTCAATGATTGAGATCCAATTGTTAAAGATAATTTCCCCCTTCCTCTCATACAATAATAATACATACAATAATAATAAATGTTGAGTATTTTCATGCTACCGTGCTACGCCGTGCCCTTAATTACATACCTTGAAAATTTAAATGAATACGCAAATTTATTGATTTTTATTGGCAACACAAATTCACTCTGTGAAAAAAAAACAGAATATATGTCTCTTTATTATTCTTTGTCTAACATTTATCATATCGACATTCTCGCGTTCATATTTAAGATTCATTTCGAGAAGTTCAGATTGATCTTTAACATTCTAGAAAGTATGAGAGACCATTGATACCTAAATGTGTAAATGATGCACATAGTTTAATTCCTGCCAGTCTTAGGGGAGTTGATCCTTCTCTCACTTGCGAATCTATCGTGAATGTATATACTGTAATTTGCATGTTAAAACTACATCGGGTGCACATAGAATTTTACTCCAACATATGAGAAATGCAGTTCACATTTTAATGATAAAAAAACATTTCATATTACTTTTAAAGGAAATATAAATATTTAGCTCCATGCAACACCTCCTCTACACCTAGAATTTCTTTGCCTTTTTCATTCTTTTTTTTTGTTTTGTTTATTTTTTTCATTAATACAATGTTTATAGTAAAGCATCGGAAGTACAAAATACAATATATGATTTCAATTACAATTATAAAATAAAAAAAAAGTTAAAATAACAAATGCAACATGTAAAAATACAAAACAAATCATACAAAACACAACAATGAATTACAAATTAAGAATATGTATACATAGAAATACAAAATAAAATTGTACGAGGGGATGGTATGAAAATGGAAAAATACACTTATTTATTCATCGGAATCATGATCAATTTTAGATTCATTGATTTAATAATTTTTCCACATCATAACAGCATGCGCCAAGCATAAATTTTCATTGATTTATATGCAGAAATATTGCATCATTCAGTTTTTCTTAGTAGCATTTTATGTAAAACACCGTTTTTACTTATATCACTAAGTATAATTTTTGCGGCATTTTTATGTCTTTGGGGATATTTAAATCAAAGAATTGTTTTGAGCTCATCATAATTTGAAAATTTCAAGCAGGAAAATTGAATGATATGATATTGTTATTAGGCGTGTGTATCTGACAGATGCAGAGCTTCGAATGAATGACAAATGTGGAAACTCCCTTTGCAGAAAAATAAGAATGAATACATTCCTGAGTGTAACATGAACCAAAGAGCGGATACTGTAAAAGTCAATGTTGTTGCAATCCACTTCTCGGGAGGAAAATAAACATTTTTTAGGCTTTTATCTGAGAGTTCTTGCGCGTCCAATGGATTGTTATCTGTTATTTACACCATATAATATACCCGATAACAGATTTTTACAGAATAACTGATAAATGTTAAGTAGGTGTAAGAAGTAAGTAGATGAATAGTGAAGCTTCGATAAGCGCACAGACTCAAGTGAGGCTCCCAAAAAAATCAAGACAATATTTTCAAGAATACTTTAATCTTAGGTATACCAGTCCTGAAGTAAATGAAGAAATACTTGTGTGCCATTTGCTCAAAATTGCTGGCATCAAACATCACTAAGCCAAATAAACTTAAGCATTTAGAAACACTTCATAGTGACTACGCTAACAATACTTAAGAATTCTTCAAATGAAAATTGAATTCATATGATAAGAGGAAATGTTTTAAAATAATGTTATCAGTAATTGATACAGCCTTACTTGTCTCTCATATAATTTTATTTAATAATGCTAGATGTAAAAAATATCCACTCTATAGGTGAAGAGCTTATTTTGCCAGTGGCAATTGATATTGTAGAAAATATGTTTGGAGATCATTTTGCCAAGCACGTTGCAACCCCTACCTCTCTCTTTCTATCCAATTAGTGATATAGATGAATATTTACAAAATCAGCATTTCGGGATGTTGAGTGACAAATTGTTTACAGTTCATCTCGATAAGATAACAGAGAGAAATAAAGATGCTCATTTCATTCCCAAAATTCAATTTTGTGATAATATGTCAGCATTAAAAAAATCTACTTTTCTACAAACCAATATAATTTAAAGCAACAACAATCACATTATTTGCTATCTTAAAGCATTTTATAAAAGAGGCAAACACAGATGAAAAATTTTGCTTCGGAAGATACAACGTGTTCATTCAATGTCTGGAATATTCCAAAATATAAAAGTATTTGTGAAGCAAAAATATCCATAATGTGTCTGGACACATTATATGATCCAGAGAAAAGCTCTAGTTTCCAAAGACATAAGTCTTGGTCTGAATATTGTACTAACAACGGTTGTAGTTATAATAAATTATTTAAAAATAGAGATCTATCAAATCATCAAGAATCTTTTCTGCACTTTGTTAAGACATGAGTGCAGTACATTTAGAGTTGATATTTTATTGCGAGGAACTATGGTTATCATGTGGGAAATTTTCATAACGTGCTTATGAATTAAAAGTGAAAATCGCTATTTTTCTAGAAAAGAAAAGCCAAACGTAAACCAAGAAGTTTCACAATGTTTTTTAATGAAATTACACTACTTAGTAGACACATGTTGGAGAAATTAAGTCTCTTAAATCTTCAACACCTGAGGGCAAATACACATACCTTGAATGCGAATAATAAAGTGAATACTCTTGGTAAGAAAATAGAACTCTGGAGCAGAAACTTAAAGCAAAAAACATAGAAATGGTGGCAATAAATGGATTGATATGTTAAAAATTACGAGTTTGAAGGACAACAAGCAAAGTTTTTTTATAATCATTGAAATTCATTTAGCTGAGATTAAAAATATTTGAAAAAGTATTATCTTGCTGAAGACAACTTAGTAGTGCAGCGACTCTCTTCAACAACAACGCCTTATTAACTAGCCTGAGTGAGACGTCCCTTTCAGCCTGGTTGATAAAGGCGCAGCAAAAAATGCGACTGGCCAACTTTTCTTCAGACACTTTGGACCAGGGTTTGATATAACGCTGGCTTTCCAAGGACAACTCTCTCTCTTCCTCCTCGAGGTCAGAAAACCATGGCAACGGTGAAGCGGAGTTTAGCTAGTGGATTTGTTCAGGTTGAGTAAAAATGATGTGATACCTAGGAAATACTATTCACGCCATTTCTTATTATTGTTAATTTAAATACTTGCGTAGATATTTACCATAAAGTGTTTGTCGCACTTACCTTTTCTATGCCTTTGGGGGGGGGGGGGGCCGTTACACGCTAAAAAGTATTTCAATGTCCTCGGACATGACATTCTAGTCAAATGCATTTTAGAGCTCTAATGCCTCTTCTCTTCGAAAATTTTTAGTAAAATGAAAATGATTTCTCCTCTATCAAAATTACTGAAAATAATTCTTTGCTTTGATTGGATAGCTAAGTGTAATAATATAGTTATTAAAGTAACATTGCAATTTATAAGAATATTATGATAGCATAACTGTGTATTATATATATTTTTAATCAGAGTTTTTTTTATCTTAGCTTTTCTTTCAGTATGTTAATCAATGTTTTTAAAAATATTCTCTTTTCGATATTCTCGTGTTCCCATTTAATGTTTATCATCTCCCTCTGGGGGGGGGACATTCTCCAGATATAGAGATTCGTTTCTGTATGGAAGATATATTACCTAAAATACCATGACAATAAGTACTAAAACGTCTAAAATACTATCTAAAGAAATTAATAAGATATCTCAGCTAAACAATTTTCACATACCTTTGATTTTAATCAGATTCCTATTCAATATCCTTACCTATTTTAAATTCGTAATCAAAATTAATCAAAAAAATTCCATGCACTGAATCTTTGCTTTAAAGGCTTTTCCTTCTTATATTACTCGTAATGCTATTCAATAGATATCTGTTTATAAGTAATCAAATAAAAGATGAGAATTATAATTTTTTTTTTAAAAAAAAATACATTGTAAGCAAATGCAAGTCGGATAAGAATGAAGTTGAAATAAGCGTATTATACTTCCTTTAGAATGCTACAAAACCTCTTGAATATCACAAACTGAAGTAAAAAGCAAATAAATTATTAGAAGATAAGATAACTTAATAGAAATAGACAAAATGTATAGAAAATTAGACTCGACTTCAACTGTAACACAGTGATGATACATAACATGCAGAAAATTCTTTTGTTTGTTATTTTTATCCATTTTAGTTGAAAAAACAATTTGTGCTGAATTTAGTATCCGGATAACCGATATAGAAAAAACTGCACTTCAAAAAATACTAAAAAATTGATTGTTTATTCATTCATAGATGTATTCAAATTAACAAACGCTTTCTGTGTACTTTTTACATACTTTTAATTCTGCTCCAAAATAAATATTGTAAATATTGACATTTAAAATAAAAAAAAAAAAAATTGTAAAGGTGACACATTTATATTAAATTTGATTATCTTACTCACTCAGGGGAAAATATAACTATTAATTAGAATTTGAATTAACATGTTACTTTTTATATTTTATGGAAGTTTTTTCAATATTTGTATTAGTATTCTCATTCCATCTTTTTTGATACTTTTCCAGTTTAGTAAATTAATTTCATTTTATTTGAAAATAAAGTTATTGGAAAGAAATTAAAAGTTTCAATTTCCTAAATACCCAAGAGAAGAAGCTAATAAACAAGAATAAAAGTTTTTTCAAAATTTTTGATTATTGTCACAAGTTTTACAATTCAAACACTACATTAAAAAAATTTCAAAGCTTTCAAAACATTTATCATAGAATGATAGAAAAAAATTATGAAATGATAGGGAGCTTATACATAATTTTTTATTTAAATATACTTCAAAATATTATTTTCGAATAAATTGGGGGAAATGTCATGGTACACAATCAAATGAGATCCCAAATGTTCATTGCATTCCCACATTCGTTTTAATTTTTTCAATTAATGTGATTTTTCGAAAATTAAAGAAAGGCCCAGGCGAATTCCATTGTTAATGCTTGCATAAATTAATAATTACCTTTCGTTTAAGTATAGCCTAAAATAACCAGAATGCAAATTATTTAGCAACTAATAAAAAAACGTATTTTATTAAAAATTACTAACAATATCATCAATTTATTCAAGAAACTGTTTTTAATTTTACATTTAAAATCTTTCTGTAAAATTTACAAAATTTCAAAAACCAAAAAATAAAAAAAATAAAAAGTTTTTAATCCGTAGACATATTTATATATTAATTAAATGATATCCATAACTTATTAAATTGAATACATAGATATACAGTCTTAGTGAAAAAGCAATAAATATTAAAAAATCGTAACATATAACACACTTTTCAGAGCGTGTAATTATATATATATTTTTAGTCCTCATAAACTGCTTTAATAAATGAGCGAAAACAATTTTCTTTCTTATTTCAATTTATTAAGAATCTTTTTTTCACAAAAAGCAAAGCTGGCAATAATAGAATTAATTTCAAAACTGTAGTGACATAATTTCAGGATGTAAGTTGTTAATGTTACGATCTTCATCTTTATTTATCATAGATAAAAATAATTTGTATCATTATAGCTGCATACGAGATAAATATCCTATTGAATCATTACAACAAAAACAACATTTTTAAAAGCAAAAGGTCGGTTGGTACTTAATATATTGATAATAATACAAATTGTCATTTTAAATGCAGACTCATTGATGCGCTTAGAATTTTTAAGAACTTTGGTGAAGAAATTTTATTCGTATGAAAGTTTTGTTTCATAGAATGTTGAAAAGGTTTTTTTTTATATAAAATTATTAACATATACTAAAGATTAGAAGAGAAAAATATAGGATACATTTCTCAAATCAAAGCTATTAATGAGAATTTTGAAAAATAAATTATAATGTAATGAATTCATTATTCGTAACTTTTTGTATTTAGTGCAGTCATAAATGTGATTAAAAAGGATTTTTAGGAGAATTTTGATTCACTGCTTTTCAAAACTTTTTACAATATCAGAAAAAAAAGTACTTTTACTCTACCAAAAGTAAGAAAGTTCTCATAAAAATTACATTGTTTATGTAAGAAGTAATTTTGTATCAGACTCAAGTTTGTAAATCAGTGGCGCTGCTGCAGTTTAATATCATTATATACATGATGGACCACAAGGCTTAAGCGCATCTGCAGTTTCTGCAAATAAAAACTCCAAAGGAAAATTTTGAGACACAGTCATTTTGTAAAAGTGTGCGCGACATCATTTAACTGAAGAATTATGAAAGCTTGCCATTTGGGAGAGTAAAAGAGAATTAGAATCAATCCTATGTAATAAGATGGTCGGATATAAGCACTTATATTATTTCCACACCTTGAATGACATTTTAAAGAATATAATATTAAAAATTCTAGAAGGTACCATCAAGAAAGACTTAGAACTACAAGTATCGCAGATGACCGCTATTTGCAGCTAACAACATACAAACTCAAAACCATTTCACCAATGACACTAGTTCTCTTTTTTTTTGTTGCAACAATTTGAAAGCTAGTATCCAGAACAACTGGACGTAGAAGACTTCGAAAGGAGAGTGTTATTCAAAATAGTATTATGGCACAGTAATGAAAGAAAAGTTTATTTGGACACATAAACATAACAAAAGGATTATTAGTCAATTGGAGAGTTTGTAATCTTTACTGAAGAGTCCAAAATTTGCGTTTGCAAAGTGACTCAAATAATTTGTTGGTCTGTTTGGAATCGCAAAACAGTTTTCTCTCTATCAGGACAGTAAAAAAGATAGATTTATGATTAAAGTGAATAATTTGGGGTACAAAATAGGTGTATCTTTAGATGGCCTCATATATATCATTCTATTAATCATCGTTGATGCTCGGTTAAATAGAGCCAACGTTTTTGATCGAATCTTTGGTTTTTAGTCACTTGCTGTGTGTGACTCCCATATTTTATAACATGATCACGCAAGAACACCAGAGCTCTGTTGGAGAAGTATTACCTTCTTGAGAAAATTATTGTTAACGAATAGGTTGACGAGTAAGTTCTATGAATGAATCCGATTAAGCATGTTTGGAATACTCAAGATAAACGTGTTATTACATTTCCCCTTTCCTAAATTTTTTAAGTTCTTTTAAGTGTCTTGAAAATGTAACGTGCTTTACTGCGAACTAAGTTAATAAATGTCATCATCTTGGACATGCAGCATTGTTGTCATGTACCTATTAGAATTGACCACATTCCAAGCTGAAGTTAATTACTTATTGATCTCATATATTAATATATTTGAAATGTCTTCTTTATTATGCCTTTTAATGATAGAAAATAAAATATACGTTTTTGTTATGCCTAATTCGTGAACCCGCGTATAGTTAATATTTCTTTTTTTTTGCCAAATTTCTGTAAATTCAAACAAATAAAAATTTCACTTTCATAATTTTTTCCGATTTTTTTTCTTGATTTCCAAAAACCATTGTATGTTTTTGAAATTCAAACAAGACTCGCATTCAAAGCATGATTGAAATAAGAACCAATTACTTAAAATTAATTGAAATGATAATAATTTCAATTTTCTTAAGATATTTGTTTTTTAAATATTTCGAAATTTAGCCTTTTGCAACAAATTTAATGTAATCCAATATGAATGAATTTCTCAAAGATATCAATTTAAAAGTTTGAAATAAATGTTATTTACACACATAAATTTTAAAATGAAACCTAAGTGAGGATAGAAGTCTCATTTATGGAAATTAATATGGATTAATAAATGTTCGTTTTTTTAATATAATTTTAAACTAAGCAAACATGTTCATATGTTTCACTTCTTTGTTTACGAAATGGCATTTTCCCGTTATTATGTGATTGCATTCTCCATAAAATAAGAGACTAAAAATCTAAAAGTACAGACTTATGGAAATAAATTTTCAAAATAAGAAAAATCACTATTTAAGAAAATCATGCTATTTACAAAGCAAAGCCTTTTTAAATCGTTATTTTTTCTTTTGAGTTTGTATGTATATTATATTTCTGCACATAATAACTTTAAATTCATTATGCAATAACTTAAGATTTAATATGATGTGAGATTAATAGATACATTTTTAAGATTTTAGAAAGCTTATTAACATTACTTTTATTATAATTATTATTTTTGTGTGAGTATTAATGAGGGGGAAAAAATTTTCGCGAATGAATTCTGAAATTTAACTCAGTTTTCGAATTAAATTTCTTACCTTTTTTTTTTTCTCTCGAGACATGCTTTGTACGTTTTGGTTAAAATTTGATACATTGTATTCTTATGTTACTGGTTTTACACTTTAATTTTTCATTATTTACATGTTTTAAGTGTATTCTCTTACATATTATATAGTATTTTAATTTCTGTTATTTAATGACTTTTTTACATTGTAAATTTGAATGCGTGTAATGATAGATTTTTAGTTTAGTTTAGTTTTTATTAACGTCGCACTAGAAGCAACACGAGGGCTATTGGCGACGAACCTCGTAATTTTGAACCACGGTCAAGTGACGAGGACGACACCTGAGCTGGCACCCCCCTCTCCTAACACCCACACCACGCCAATGGGAGGACTTTGTGCCACGAACAGATTTAACGTGCATCAGCCCCGACTACACGGCGGGTCTTTGGTGGCCAAGGATCGAACCCGCGACTGAACGAAAACCGCCGGCCGCTAGTCCACGACCTTGACTACTAGGCAACCGTGGCCCGTAATGATAGATAGTTATTAATAACCTAAATTGAACTTGATTTTTTAGTATTTTTGAAGTTATTTTGCTACATATTCTTTGTTAAATTATGATACTTTTAATATTTATTAATTTTGGTTCAGATTTCTGTTCTTTTGTTCTACGTTCTAAATTTAGTTCAGATTTAGATTGACTTTTTGTTCAGATTTAGATTGACTTTTTGTTCAGATTTTTGTTCTACTTGTTTTGTTCTTTAGATTCTACATGATTTATAATTTATTTTTATTTAGTAACAATCTTGTAAATTTTTTGGTTATTATTAAAATAATTTTTTGTTATTTTTTAAGCTTTTTTTAAACAAATTTTATACTATTCAAGATTCTATGAAAAATATGTTTAAGCATTAATTTTTTTGGACTTTTTGAATCTAGAATTTATTGATGGCATATTGGTAACAGACATAACTAGTTATTCGAGTCGTTTGAAAAATTTTAGCAATGTCCTAAAAGCCACTTTGCTTTTTTAAATGTGCGTTCTCCTGTTTCTTTAAGACTTTGTTTGAACAGCAATATTTGCATTCACAAGTTTTCAGCATGTCAGCGAATATTTTTTTTTTTAATTTAAAGAACATTTGAAAGTTAATGTACAACTGATTGTTTTGATTTGTGTGCATTTTGTACAACGTGTAAATTTACTGCATGAGTCAAAGTGTTAAAACAGAAGAATTGTTCAGTTTAGTTTTTCTTTATTTCTAATACAATTTTAGTTCTATTTTTATATTGGATTTTATTTTTAGGTATTATTTGAACATGTATTGTCTTTGTATTAATTATTTGTTAATTAATTGAATATTTTAAATGTTTTTGAATCATTTTTCTTTGATTTCTTTTTTAATTATATATATTTTTTAATTATCTTCTTTATTAGTTTTATAACCATTTTATTAAAAGCAAATTTTGTTCATGGATTTGATAGTTTGGGCAGTAATTCTGGAATAACACTGCCTCACATTCTAAAGCCCTGTAACAACTTTCAGAATATCGTTTTCTAATTTTTGTTTTTCTTCAAATTTTTTGGTATTTTACATTTTCACAAATTATGTATCTTTTTTCATGTTCCTAGTATTTATCTATTTTTATTTCATTATTTTATTTTTGTTTGAATTTTTTGCAATTATTCTATAGGTAAATTTGAATTACCAATTTTCGTTTACTATTCTGTTTGCAATTTTTATCTATCTATTTTTATGGTATTATATATGTTTTCATTTTTGATTTCTTACATATTGTTACAATTTTAATTTTTGAAACTCTTAGGATAAATTTTTGATTATATTTGCTCCGTCAATCAACTTGACACAGCAATTTTCGGATCTTAAGAATTATTACTATTAAGGATTACAGTCCTTAAGCTGAGTTAAGTTCAATGGATATATATTTGTGTTTAGTTATAAAAGCTCAAACCTTCTTTTTCTTTAATTATATTTCATACATTTTGTCTTAAACTAGAATCATTAAGACTCGAAAGAGATTTCTACAAATTATTGATT
Source organism: Nephila pilipes (assembly GCA_019974015.1). NCBI lineage: Eukaryota > Metazoa > Arthropoda > Arachnida > Araneae > Nephilidae > Nephila > Nephila pilipes. The sequence goes on along the minus strand of BMAW01132259.1, from coordinate 186,092 downwards.
CTAAAATTACATTTTATAACATAAAATTTCATAGCTGCAAATATCTACCTGACAATATTCAGCAATCAATTTAAAAATATGATGTGGCAAAATTTCAAGATATATAGTTTCAAACTAATTAAGGAGCATAAATGTAAATTATATGAATAAACATTTAATACAATATCAACTATAAATGTTAATATTTTTGTTAATTGTATTTTTAATGTATTTTTTACAGAAAATTGTGTGTACTTCATTTAAAAGGTCATTTTTGATACTAAATCTCTTTCGGTTAGATTATTATGAAATTAAAATGTTAAAACGCTATTACATATCATAATGATTAAGTTGTTAAAATTCTGTAAGTATAGTAATTTCTGTAAACATTTAAGTAAATATAATTTTTTTAAACTTTCAAATAAATGTAATTTTTATAATTATTCTAGGGGCACCAGGGCTCACTTATTATTTGTATCCATTTTTAAAAAAATTAAATTTTCAATTATTTTAAAATGTATTTTATTATAAATGTTAGTTATGATTTTAATAAGAAAACGTACAATTTCTTAGTAATAATTAATTAGTTTTCCTATAATGAATAAGATAAAAAAATTTCCTCTAACAAACAAGTGTAATAAGGAACTTAAAAACTAGTTTTATATATAAAAAGTTTAAATAGGAACATTTAAAATATAAAAACTTTGAAAATATATATATTTCATTATTACTAAATATATTTACATAAAGATGTACTGAGTGCCTTCTTAACCCTTTCATTTTTGCAATTTTTCCTTTGAAAATTTTTCCCGGTCGTTTATTTCATTTTTTGTAAAAAAGTATAATAAAAACATCGTGATTATAACTTTTTTTTTTCTTTTCATATAACTTTTTGAAAAAAATTGCTGTTGTGAAAATCATTCTGTACTTTTTTATAAATTTATTTGTGTTTTATAATTTCTTTTTAGGTTATTCTTACACAGCTGTCTTCAAAAGAAATAAATAATAACCTAAAATTGAAATTAAAGATTTATTTTGATGCTCACTAACATGAATTATATTCTGGAATATTCAATGGAAGCTGTGTCATTTCAGCCTTTTTTAAAATTTATTATTTCAGCCCTTAAAATTTTGTATTTCAAACTTTTTTTTAAAATTTTGTATTTCAAACTTTTTTCTAAAATTTTGTATTTCAAACTTTTTTTCTAAAATTTTGTAATTGATAAATTTATATATCAATAGATATTAATTGTTTTTCTCCCCAATTCTTCACATTTTAGCTTCTTCATCTCCCCCAAAAAATGAATAATGATAACGTACTGAACGTATGACAAAGCTGTCAAATAATATTTATATATCTTATACTACCACTGCAGATTTATTAGGTTGTTTGTTTTGATTCACTAAAAATCATATTTTTCCATTCTGCTTCAAGCACTTATTAATTTACACAAAAATAGCTTTGTATATACGATAAATACTAAATAATAAATGCAAAAGAAGAAGAAGGAGATATTTAAAATACAAAGAGCAGTATCGAAAATAGAGGAAAACATTAGGATATCCCGGGGACGCATCATTAGTGCTTACCAGTTATTACAAATACTACGAGAGGAAATAAAAGAAATATGGAGTACTCGCAATCACTATTTCCATACTTATCTTAAGATAGTAATCCCTTGATCTGGCTTATCAATAAAACAAAAGCTTGATACATATTTATTTGTAATTATTATACAAATTGTTTAAAGTAAAATGGGACAACTGTCAATATTTTCCAATTCTCCATATTTTTATAACATAAGAACTTATATTTCTTACTTGGTATTTAAACTTAATTGTTCCCTTCTGGAAATGTATGATTTATGAAAAAAAAACTTATGACGTAGGAAGGGTAAGAATTTATACAATCATGTATATATACTTATTTTCCTTTCTTATAATTTCTATAAATACTCGCATATGCATACTAAAAATCAATATAATACAGCATATATAATACGAAATCACACAAATTTACTGTACAGGTTTTTTTTTTTTTCATCTTGAGGAAGATTATTTATTCGCTTTGAAGAGAGAGAGAATACATTCTTAATTACATATATATCTAAATTTATCTTTTATGCGTATTTTTATGCCAAACAGTTCTAATTCATTATCGTAAACATTTTTACGAGATATACGTTTCATTTACTGCTGAGGAAATTAATTACATATGTGAAGAAATCTCCGATCAATGTCGGTAATTCTGAATGCATATTTTATTACTAAAGTTTAGTAAAATAAATAAGTGAAAAGTGCATGAATACGTATTTTCTAATTGAAATTAAATACTGTAGTTAATGAATGGATTAGTAGATAAGAAAGTAATAGACACCCAATAAAAGCAATGAAATAAGCAAAAATAAGAATATCGAGAAAATGTAAGTAAGAAATACAATTAATGGAATTGCTACAATTCACTTTTCAAAAACTATTCTAATAATAAATTGGCATGTTTGATATTATAATTGATGGCAGAATTGTATCAACACATATATTTTATTTATTGAAATTATTCGCAGTATTAATAACTAACATCTTTCTCCACACGTATAATAACATTTCTGTGTTTCTAACTAAACAAAGTTTGCTTGGGATCCTTGACATGACCATCTCTACAGAAATGCTTCAAGGTTGAAGCAGGAGTTATTACAGAACACTGTGAGTTTCCAGTTTAATGGCAAATTTATTGATAGTGCCTGGCATCACTCTGGGTCGCTTTGCCGATAGTGGGGAAAGAGAGTTTGAAACGATGCGTCTTAGTTATAGGGAGAGGAAACGTTACCTAGAAAGAACAGTGATAAGGATGAAACCGAAGCAAGCTGTATTGTGAACAATGATATACCATTTTAACAGGTTGGGTCTATCATATAATCAGCTAATCTCTTATCGTATTAATGTAACTTAGCCTCCGTTTCGTGAGGCATATTTTGGAGCAATTATTTTGGCTACATTCATTACACCCACGTCCTTACTTAGTATCCATGAGGCTAAATATATCATAATGTATTCCGTTCTCTTCAACTATCCAACCATTTGAATCAGTTTTAAGGCCTTTACTTTCAGAGCACTGTAATGGCAAAATTAATAATTTTTCTGTAGAATAATACTGTTAAGAACTAAAAAAGTTGAAACAGCCTCAAAAGTTAATCGTATCCTCAAAAGGTTTGTAGGATACGATTTGAAGTGTAAAATCATTTAACGTGCCAAAATTTAACCTTCAACGGCTGCAAAAATATAATCAATTAAAATCTTAAGGTAAGGAAAATTTTAAAAAAAAATATTTCGAACTTATTACTTACTCTCTTTGTTTTCTTTTAATGTAAGATGAGTATATTAACTTAGATTTGTTGGGTTATTGCTTATATATTTTCTTAAGAAATGCATCATTAAACAAAATTTGATATAATTTTATTACTTTCACAAACTACATAACAAAAATAGTAATGACATTTTAAGCATTAATGTATCTTAGAAATAATAAACATGACAAATGTTGACGAAATGAACATTCTCAAATTTATTAAATTAACTTAGCTATACACTGCAAACCGGATTCATTTTGGTCAAAAGTGAATTTTATTTGCGGTTAGTTAAATTTAGTTAAAATAACAAAGAATCTATCGTTTACTTTGTACATTAACAATATTTTTTTTATGAAAATAGGCAAAATGAAATAGTACTTAGAACAATATATAAAAGTATTTGGCATTGTTATTAAGAGTCTGATTAATCTTATTTTGAATTAAAATGTTGATATATTTTTCAGAATTGATTAAATAGCAATTGGTAAAATCATTGTGTTAACTAGTTTATAATTCATTAACTTTCTCTTCCTTAAATTATCTGATATTTTGAGTTAACACATTTAGAGAATGAGTTTATAGCATGAGCAGTCTTTCCAACAATATTTGTTTAGAAACTACTCTCTCGTTCTATATGAATAACATTACATATATCTACATTTTTTGCTCTTACAATAAAAATTATACAAAGACATCATAATTTGTTTCACCAAAGATTTAAGGAATTATATTTATTTACATCTAAAAATTAGTGTCATAAGTATTTTGTGAAGAAACTTTCTTCAAATGAGCAATAAATCCACTTAAATTCTCAAAAAAATTATTTTTATCTTAGTTATATACATATATATATATATACGTGTGTGTGTGTGTGTGTGTGTGTGTGTGTGTGTGTGAGAGAGAGAGAGAGAGAGAGAGGGACAGCGCCGAGCGCAGACGTGCGTGTATGCGTACGTGAGTGCTTGTATTATAATAAAGAATGAAAGAAAACCAAGTTGGTGTCAATATTAATATTTTAGAATTACCTAAACATTTTTACTACCAAAATTTCATAAAAAAACCTATAGAATAGTAACTTTTGCTTCGAACACACATATTAATTTTGTACGTGAAAAGTTACGAAAGACTCTACGAAATATTATAAATATGGTGGAATGATTCTGCATTATTAAAAATAATGCTGATATGTAGTCAATGGTCTTTTTAATTCTATTGAAATAGGGGACATTTTTAAGATTTCAAAACAAATTTTTATTGAAGATTTATTTTTAATAAGGCTATTGCATATTAAAAAAACAATTACACAGTTATATTAGTCTTAAACGGAAATTATATATTTTTTTGCATTAAGATTTATAAACAGACCAAATGTTCAACACAATTTGGGCCTGCAAATAATTGCTTAGACATTTATTATATTTTTAAGATACTTTTTTTCTATTATAATAGTTTTAGAGTGTTTATATACATATATATATTGATGTTATTTTCTCACAGAATTCAAATTTATTGCAAGCTTAACTATATGAATATAAATGAAGCGGACACTTAGATAATATTTATTTAGAAGATAATAAAAATTTTCGCGTAATATGAATAATAAAAGTATCCTTTTCCTTTTGGATTCATAAAGTTCCCATATTTTGGAGTTCTGTACTATGGTTCTTCTATATTAAGATGTTTTATTGTGTTCTTTTAAAAAGTTCTTTTTTTAGTTTATGTTTTTTACTATGGTTTTAACTTAATTGTTTCCTTTTATAATGTTGGATTTCTGATAGATTATGGCATTTTGATTATTTTTGTGTTACTTGATTATTTTTACCATTGATGGTTATGTAATTACTGGTGGTTGAATCCGTATATCTAGTTTAAATACACACATTTCTGAATTGAATGTGTGGAACATTTTTAAATAGCATTATATCTGTTTCAGCACTTTCTCAATTCTTTTTCTTGAGGTCTGCTTTGTTTCTAGGGTAATTTGTATTTAACTTTGTTGTAAATTTTAATTAAAGGCTTACACTTATTTTGAATTAGAATTACTATGTATAATTTTTATTACTGTAGATTAATCTTTTTTTTTTCTTTTTCTTTACAGTATTTTGCAAGTTGTAAATTAGACTAATATTTTTAAATTGATCGTTTTAAGTATTTTGATATTTTATTGATTTCTTAATTAATTCTGTAGTTTAGTTTTTAATTTTAACGAACTAATTTTAAATTTTGTTTCCAGTCGTTATAATTTGTAATTAAGTATAATTTAAATTATACAGTTAAATTAACATTCATATAATTATATGTATATAAATTATTACTGGAACTTTTCAAAATAGGAACTTAAAATTTATTTATTATTCTGAAGATTTCTTTAGATAGTCACCATCCCAGTTATATATTTCTCCGTGTGTTTCTTGGCCTTCGAGTGGAAAATAATTTAAGAACTTAGCATATTCAACTTCATCTTCTCTACACTACTAATTACTTAGATCTATTACTTCCTGAAACCAAACAAATCTACTTTAATAACTGTAATTTACAGCATTATGTACATAAAGATAAATTAATATGTATTGTAAATTTTATTTAGCTACCTCACTTATTTCTTGGTAATGATTAAAAGTTTTACACTGCTCCTCCTTTTTTTGATTTACACGATAAGTACATTTTTCGAAAAATAAAATAAATTAAAATTATGTAAAATGAAATGAAGATTATATAAAAAAAAAAGAAATGGTTCATTTATTCTTAGAGATACTTTTTATTCAGAGACGCAAATTTATTTTGAAATTTGAAATAAAAATTAAACTATATTAGTTCAAAAACAATATGAATCGTAAACAAAAATTAATAATTTTTTACATAAGAAAACAATACAAATACAAATTATCAATAATCTGTTCAAATAAATGTGCAAAAAAGAATTTGATCATAAATAAATATCTCAACAGCTGCAACTTAAAAAAGAAATAATCATCCTTTTCTATAAAGGGGCAGATATAACATCAATATGCTAATTACTAAAGGATATTTCATCGAAATTTATAATTTGTACTGTTTTATTTGCTAAGATGTAGGCTGCATTTATATATCATTCTACTAGTTATAGTTGATTTACTGTTCGAATGTATGAAATCGGCTGGAGGATAGTCAAGAATTTTCGATTTATGCACATTCTACATTAATATGATATTTATTTGATTGATAAAAGAATAGTGAAGAACAATAAAAATAAAACTTTAAATATATTTTTTTGTGTTTATAATACGAATATACGTTATGTGTGTGATTGCAACAAATAGAACGCAAACAAAAGCAAGCGTGTGTAGATATAGATAGTTACTATCATACCTTTAAATAATATAATAACTTTAGAATATTTGCGCATGCATTCGAAAGTTTTTTTTAAACAAATTTTATTAAAAAAGGGGCAAAACTTTTCCCAAATTTTTCATCGAGTTAAAACCAGTATTTAAATTACATTAGCAGTTTTGAATGAGATATTTGTGAGAGTAAATTTTACATTTTAATAAACTCAATATTCTTCACATACTGAATATCATAACTGTAAAGAGTATTAGCTGTTAGATAAACTGACATCTCCCTTCGTTAGAAAAGCAGAAAAATATCATATGTAACTCGGCTAGTGGCATTTTCTAATTAAATATCAATTAAATCAGAATTACATGCTGTTTGAGTATATTACTTAATACAGAAAGCATGTGTGAAATAAGTTACATCAGCCTGTCACAACCTATCATAAAAGTTAGATTTTAACATGAAGTGCATTTTTCCGTTTTACATTGTATAAAAGACTGAGTTTTCTTGAACAAATGAGTTTGATATGTGTATTGTTAGAAATGAAATTTAAAATAGTAATAATCCTGCTATTTTTATGTTAATATTAAAAATTATTAGAAATACTTACTTAGAGATAGATCAATGGCTATATGAGAATATTTTCTCATACAATAATGAGATATTAAGCTTTATCTTTTGTAATGAAAACATTTTTAAAACGTTTGAGATAGAAAGTCATTTTAAATGTATAGAAAAATTTTAGATACTTGTAAAGGAGCAATTCATTTATAGGGTAATATTAATTTTAATAACTTTTCTTTTAATTATTTACTTGTATTTATTTCTTGATACTTTAAATTAGGAACTGGAAGCTTATTATGGTTAGTTATTTTATAAGTTTCTAAAAAACCGAAATTTGAAGACTATTGAAACACTGATTAAATTAGAGATATGTTTATCCTATAATTAAATAAAACTGATTAGGTAATAAATGTGAAAATTTAAATATATTCTAAAAAATAGTCCTGAAATATTTAAGTAAACTTAACTATTTTATAGTACAAAGACTATATAAAATGGATGAGTGAATGGAAATTATTATAAAAAATCATTAATTGGGAAAATAATTCAGGATAAAAATTATACCTTTGTTTCAAGTATTTTTTTTTCAAGCCATTTTATGTAAATTCAAATGTATACATTAAATGAAAATTATTTTTTATCAAACAAATCTAAATCATTAATTGCTAAAAAATAATTTATGGTTTTAACTTTACTTAAGTGACAAAAACTTCGGTTAGGTTTATTTTAAAAATTAAAAATAACAACATACTAAATAAATAATCTGCAACAGTTGAATAAATTCAACTATTTATTTAAAAATTACTGTACCTTGAATTAAGTGTATGGGCTGTATGCTTTTTCTTTAATCATTAAAATTATGCTCTTATTACATATCCATATCCATTGTAATTGAAAACTTACTGCATATATTTCGTACACTTAAATAATTAAGAACTACTAATATACTTTAAAATATTTCTAAGTAGTATTGTAATATTGCTTGAAGAATTCATTTTTAGTTATTGTGTCTCATATTTCTATAGCTTTTATATTCCTTGTTATTATTTATTAGAAATATGTATACAAGTTTTACTTGCATTATTAAGTTTGAAGCTATTAATAATAAAAAATGATATTCAATTTGTTGTTATTTTCACAATTCAACAGTTCTCCGTCTCTCTCTCTCTCTCTCTGTGAGTGTGTGTATAGATATAATAAATGTATATCACTTTTTCCATCATTAACAATTTCTTTCCACACATTTTGTGTTTTATACTAACAGTTTTATATTGGAATAGGTATGGTGAATATTTATTTTTTACTTATTGCTTTAAAAAACAATTTCCCGTCCAAAACTATATATGTGAATCTAAAAGGTATATAGTTATTTAAACTTATGTTTCCCACAATTAATTGTTGCAAATTCCATTTCGGAAATTCCTCTCTTTTCTTTCCACAAAACCATTCCGATTTTCACACTCCCATTGGAGCAATTTTTCCGTCAAGCATATCGCATACTCTGAACCTTCTCACCTATCCCCGATAACATCCAAAACGGAAGAAGGAGGGGAAAAAATGCGAAACAACATCCACCAGTCTTTCACAGAAGTGCCAAGAGAAAAGAAATCTCAAAACAAGAAAACTCCCTTTTTCTCCCCTGAACAGTAGCTCCAAAGAACGTTGGGAGAAAGAGGGAGATCCGAAAGAGAGGAAAATGGTACCCAATGCGCAGTCTCCCACATCCCAGTGGCGAACATATAAGCACGTGCATTTGCAGCATCCCCTTTCACCCGTTAGACGTCATCGAACCATCCGGTTGTGCTTCTCGGTTCTCCCCTAAGAACTGACGACACTCACTGAGCAGCTAGTCCCTGTGATGCCCCTAGTCGGTAGCCGTCACCTGAGGCCAAAAGGTGACGGACGCTGGCCTTGAAACTTTTTAGGGCCATGTTCAATGTGGACACTCCATGACCCATTAAAGGACAATTCCTGATTTACTTATATCACCTGTATAAAATTACAGGTGAAAATTATAAACATAATAGACTCATTTTCTTTAGAATTAATTACGCAAATATTGTCTAGTTACAATAATTAATAGTTATTTAGAAATAAATTTAAAGGATCTAATAATCAATATATATAATGTACTCGTATTTATAGAGTGACTTAATATAGAAGTGAAATTAATACATAATTAGAGTTGTGAAAATAATTACATTAATTACATAGCTTTATAAATTTGGTAGGTTTCGAAGATATTCTTACAATTAAGTACCTGCGAGTCAAAATCTAATTCATCAAGACTTGCGCTAATGACAATGATACGGAAATGACAGTTAATGACTGTTCTGCATAAAGTTGATATGGTATAAGACTCATAAATAAAACATCAAAATGACTTTGGACATACTATTTTGCAAGAGAGAACTTCTTCTCATTCTCCTTTTTGGATTTGTCAGATATGGTAAGTTTCTCTTTTTTTAAAAATTATACTTTCGGTTTAAAAAAGGAGGGGGAATATTAAGGTGTGGTGTGTATTTTGAGAAAATGCAAACATGTAATAATGATATAGAGTCACATAACGAATTTTTTATAAATTAATTTTAAATTTCCTCTGCTGTTTTATGAAATATATGAATTTTACTGTTTGATGCAATAAATTTAAAAGCAAAACTTTGCTTAAATATCATAGTCATTTTGAATAAAAAAACTTAGAATCTATAAATGTATGTAAGCCTCACTATGTTAATTTTGCATGATTTTTTAAAAAAAAATTCGCAATGTAAAGTGCTAAAGTTTCAAATAATGGCTTGTAATGATAAATTGTAAATATATCAAATAAATAAATTGTAAATTCCTATTTTTGATTAATTTAATCATCTACATAAATTATTCTGAAAACAAAATACACTTATTAACAAAACTTTTAGTTATTTATCCTAATTATAACTAATCGATGTTCATAAAAGTCAAATTTTCAGTAACCATCAAATTTAAAATTGAATTTTTTTGCAATAAATTCGAGTTACATTTTTCTACTCTAAATCCATTAGACATTTCTAAAAAGAATAAAATAAATTCTTTGATGCAGTGGAATGTTCATAGAAAAATAAAACATTAAAATATACCAAACAAATTAATTTTATCAACAATATTCTCTTAATGACATTTATTACCATAAAATATAAATCCATATTTATGTCTATAGCATGCTAAATATATAGGTTCAAAAAATAAATTTCTATTTAAAATAAATGCTTGTTTCATAATATTTAAGTATACAATGTATTATTTAACAATAAATTCACCTAATATTATTTTAATTAGTACAGCTCCCACGTAGACCTTTCAAAATAGCTGTAAGTAATACAATATATCCAAAAATGAAAAATGTAAGCTTCCTAATCAAAAATCAATTTTGTTAAATTGTTTAAAATTCTGGAACAATTGAAACTTGAAAATATTAAATTATTTTATTAAATTCATTTTTAACGAATCATCAGGTTCATTTGCGTAGAAATTTGACTTCCTGTAAGTTTTTAGCTTTTTCAATTCAATAATATATATTTTGCAATCACGTAACTTATTGTTTAAGATATTTAGAACAGATGATTTAAATTTTTAATTGAAAAGACCAATTGCTATTTTCCACAAATCATATTTAATGATTAATAAATATTGACATGGTAAAATTCAATCATGCATGTAATAAATCTTATAATTTTTTATTCAAATCTAACCCATATATATACTTAACAAGCATGTATTAAAACTTTCTTATGTTTTGTAACTGTTTTTAGTAATAGTACTTTTATAACTTGAACAATTTCGTATAATTGTGAATTATATAGATGATAAAAACCTAATCACACCACAAACATACACAAGAACGGTAGAATTTGTTGATTTTCTTACTTTAAAAGATTATTAAGAATTTAAATATTATGCTAAACAATAAAGATTAAAAAAAGGATAATTGCAAAATTAATCATAACATATAATGGCATCCAATTGATTATTAAAGATATTTTTACTACCCAAGCATACAATACCTTAAATAATATTATTAAAGAGACATTAATTCTAATTCAAATATCATTAAAATATTTTTAGTAAAAAAGTTATGAGTTAAGCATTATTATGAACGGATTTTCACTAACGCTCTTCTGTAAAATAAGCAATTTTAATGACAGGTTTTTGCAGAAATATAAGAATTTAGTGTATAAATAATAGAAACAAAATAAAAAGAAAAAAAATCATTACATTGCATGAATGTAATTTAGAAAGTCTTAATATGAATGATTTTACAAAAGGCAATTACAGCAATATTTTTTTTTATTTCTTAGAACTAAATTATTTATTGTACTAAAGTTTCCGATACATTTCTAACATAGTTTAATTAAAATAAAGTAAATAAACTTTTGATTGTATATATTGATAAAAAATTAAATTTTTCTTATATTTTTAAAAATATTTTATATTTTTGTTTGTATTACATAATTATTACTGTTTTCAGGTTTTTAGTTATAACAAATGAAAATTTAAAAGCTTAGTTGAAATGTGTATATTTAGAAAAAAAAATATTGTAAGCTTCTGTTTTTTTCCCATTAATAACAAAATAATAAATTTTATTCATTAATCCAAATAACACACAGTTAAAAAAATTACAATTATTCTATTTATCTTATCCATGAAGAGATTATTTTGTAAAATTAAACAAAAGTTAAGTGAGGTTACAACATTTAAACTCATTTATAAAGCAACTGAAAAAAAAATGATTCTTTAAGGCAGTGTGTGGCAAAAAATACTTTTAAATTCATTTTATATACTTCCCTATTTTAGAAAAATCTACTCCCGAATAAATATAAAAATAAAACGTTTTTACAAAACTAAATTTCGTAAAGAAAAATACTTTAATTTATTTTACACATAGAAACATTAACATTTTAATAATTGTTAGAAATATATCGATAATAAAACTTTGTTAATATAAGATTAAATGTATTCGAATATGTTATATTATTAATGGTATAATTAGAAATAGATTTATTTCTTGGTTTCTAGAAAAATTAGTGTTGCGTATTTAATCTTCTTTGCGAAAAAATAATAATTGCATTAATAAACTGTGCTTTAAGTCTTTCCTTATCACACCAGATAACTAATCGGAAAGCTTTAGTTTAGAAAAGTATACTTTAATAGCATCACTTTACTGAATTACTATGCAGAATATTGTTTTAAAATATGAAAAAAATTCTGTAATAAAAGTAAGATGTTTGTATTCATTCAATAACATCGAAATTCAATGTAAGGTAACTAATTAGATATGTATAAATTTCACTGTACATTTATTCAATAAGCAGTGGAACACAAAATGAGTTTATTCAAATGTATGAAAACTTAATACTAATAAAAAAGTCCAACGGTTTAATTTAAATAAAGAATCCAAATAATTGTGACGAATATTCTTCATCGGAATCTTAATGTCTTAGTAAATAAATTAATTTCTGATTGTACATCAATATGTTCCTGTGCATAAATTTTCCAATTATTCTATAACTGTCCAGAAAATTGTACAAAATATTTCTAATTTAAACACTAAATTTTAGTCTAAGTTACTCCAAATTCTTTCAGGCAACCCCAAATCTCTTACAATAACAGTAATGGGCATTGTAATAAATATTAAACAGATAATAATAGATATTATTGAAAATCTATTAAAATAATGTTCATTTTCAAATAATATGTATTTATATTATTTATTCAAAATACAAAACATCTTACTAATAAAAAATGCATTGTTACTACGTATTTTATAGTATTTAAAAAAGTTCTTTTCCATTAAATTTAAATATTTTAAGAGCAAAAAAAAATGTAATCTCAAGAACTCTCGAATGTTATTTGTTAAAGAAAAAATACAGTTAAAATTTTAATACCAATAAAAATAATATCAATCTTTAATACATTTAAATGAAGTAAAATTCTGATTATAATAAAGGAAATAATATATTTGTGAATTTTCAGTACCTTATTTTTTCGATTATGTTAAAAATTTTATTTCTTTGAAAGATTAAAATTTTAATGAGCCAAATAACACTTTTAGCT